>WOVY01001126.1:0-12165 GCA_013436015.1 Rhipicephalus annulatus | reverse complement strand
GAGTAATGGGTAAATGAGAGTGATAGATACATGAGGTACAGGAAAAAGCCTCGGCAGCAAAAGGAAAGAGGAATGCGGCAATAATGAAGCACAGAGCGTTGTGGGGATACAATAGGTATGAGGTGCTTCGAGGTCTGTGGAAGGGTGTAATGGTTCCAGGGCTTACTTTTTGGGAACTCAGTGGTGTGCATGAGGGCAGAGGTGCAATCGGGAATGGATGTAAATCAAAGGACTGTGGGACGCCTCGCGTTGGGTGCTCACGGGAAGACGACAAACGAGGCTGTAAAGGGCGATATGGGGTGGGCAGGTTTTGAGGCGAGGGAAGCGCAGAGCAAAATAAGGTTCGAAGAAAGGCTAAGAAATATGAAGGAGAGTAGATGGGCAGAGAAGGTGTTCCGTTATTTGTATAGGAAGAGCGTGGACACACAGTGGAGAAAAAGAACTAGAAGACTCACTAGTAAATATAGGGCTGGTATTGTGAGCCATATGTCAACAAAGAGCGTTAAGGGAAAAGTCAGGGAGGCGGAGAGGATTTACTGGATGGCAGCTATGGAGAAAAAACCGGCTTTGAGTAACTACCGAAAGGGCAAAAATGAAATAAGGAGGGAGGCATTTTACGATAATTCAAGGGGAAGCGCTTTACTGTTTGAAGCGAGATCGGGTTGCCTTAGAACGCGTAGTTATAAAGCAAGATTCAGTAAAGAAGAAGAACAATGCACATGCTGCGGGAAAGATAAGGAAACGGCGGAACATGTTCTGATTGAATGTGGAGATATCCACCCAGGTGTACGTTTGGGCACGAACCTACAGGAAGCCTTGGTTTTAGGGACAACAATGGAAAGCTGAACACACCCGCGATTGAAATAAGTAAGAGACGGTTAGAGTATTGGTGGCAGAAAATTAGAGAGAAAGGACAAAAATAAATATTGGAAAAATAAAATATGGACAGTGTGCCGTAAATGGCAGAGAACTTAAGCTGAAAATTTACCTTTTTTCCATTAAGATAGAATTTGATTTTGCAGTTGAAGTCAACTCTGAACGTGATTTTCGTTTTGATATATTTGTAGACATTACCTTTCATGGGATGCGTGAAGACTATGGTGGCCCGACGCCTGTTTCTGCTGCCAAAGTATACATTTTGACAACGGGGCAAATCATTTCAATGCACACGTATGTATAGGCAAGTAATTGTAATAACGATAGAGTTTCATGGGCACATCCACGCCAAGTATGTCTTTCTTCGGTGATGCGATGTAGTGTTCTGTTAGACGGAGTAAAGCTGGATATCGAGCTTTGTCATGAAGAAGAGAGCGTGGGTGGACACTCTGGTGCCTAGAGTTTCGGTTAAATTGGTGAGTATTTTCTGCCTGTTTTTGTGATGATTTGTGATAAAGGAGTTGATTTTGGAGCGCCAACATAATTGTGAAACCTAGTCTGTTGACTTTGATTGCATGCACACTGTTTGTTTGTTTGTTTCTCTGGACTCATGGCTCACATCCACTCAGGGGGATGGGCCAAGAAAGCGTAGTGTATTGTATTTTGTGAGCAATATAACCATGTGTAACGAATTTGTATTATAATATGACTAATGTAAGGAAAACCACATAAAAAGATCAAACAAAAAATAGAAAAGTCTATTTGATAAATTTTGAGATGCACACTGCACTGCCTCACATCTTTTTCATTTGATGTATGTGCGATGCCAACTGAATTAAATTGTCATTAAAGTTTCGTATTCTGAATTACGCACTTGGCTCATATTTTTCATTGAATTTTTAAATAATCTTGAAAACATTGTTGTCATTCAACTCTAGTTTTTAAAGATTTCTTTTCGTTTTGTTCTGGTATCTTTTCTTTTTTATTTTATCCCGTTGAGCCCACTAGGTGAATAACTAAATAATAAATAAATTGCAAGAGTTTGCACAACTATAAACGAAAGCACATATTTACTTTTAAAGAGTGGGTCCCGGGCAGTAATCTATGTCTGAAATAATGCACGTTTGCCCTGCAGGTTGAACGTTCTAGCAGCTAACTTATTTTGTTCACGGCTTGTCCTATGTCAGCGGGGTGTACACGAGTGTTTCCAGTACCTTTAAGTGCTGCCGCTCAAGGTCACATCTGCGATGATTTCAACAATGCTCACTAGATGGCGCGCCGCCACCCAACACCCAACACTGCGAACCAAGACATATCGGGCCAAATACGAAGGGGTAGACACAGTATGCAGTGCGTGTGGAGAGGAAGAAGAAACTGCCGAACACTTGATAATGTTCTGTAAAGGGCTTCACCCTATAGTTCAGGATGATGGCGCTGCGTTTTTCAAAGCACTGGGGTTTAGGGACCGGGAGGGCAAAATAGACTTTAAGCGGGTAGACTTAACTAGAAGGAGGTTATCTGATTGGTGGCTAAAGTCAAGGCACGAGTGAAAATTACTCTTCACTGCAAAGTACGAATCCTCAAACTCACTTTTTAAGGAAAAAAATGAATATAGTTTTTGGTTCATTAGGTATTACGGCTTGGTGGCGCTAGCCACCGCCCGATCTAAAGGGTACAGCCATATTCATCCATCCATCCATCCATCCATAGTGCCATCTGAAGGACAATAGTTGGGCCGCGAAAGTGTTTAGTATTTGTATAGGAAGAGCGTGGACACAGAGTGCAAAAAAATAACTAGTAGGCTCACTAGTAATATACGGCTGGTAGTGTGGGCCAACGTTACTAGATAGCTTCAGTTGTAAAACTCTCCCCATGCGCCGTGCGCCGCCGGCGTCTCCGTTTCTCGGCGTGCCGCGAGAGGGCGGGACCGCCGCATTTTGCTCTACCCGGCCGCTGCTCATCGCGTGCAACGGCGCTTCTCCCAACGCCGCTTCGGCCTTGTCATGACGTTAGCGCACGATAACATCAAAGATTACCCGCTACCCGTCAAGTTGTCCGCGTCCCGACTACATCTAGGCCAGAGTACTTTCCAGTAGCTGCTCAGGATCGCTTAATGTGGGGCAGAAAAGCCGTCCGTTACGGCTCATTGCATTGCTTTCTACGACAGTTCAGCCGAAGCGCATTGTAGTTTGCGCGCGCTTGCGTCGGCTGCTCGCCGGCAGTCAACCACGAGCGTCTGCCGCAAGCTGGTAGCATGGAATAAGCCTCCGTTAAAACTTATTTTGATTGTCTCTTCCGAATTTTATAAAAAATCACGAAACAGCTCATTTTGTTTCCAGCCAAAGAAGCAAGGTCACCATTGGAGCTACGTCATTTAGTGGCTCTAGTATTTATGGCCACTCGAGGACGAAACTTCCCAATTGTCTCGACGTCCTTTTTGGAATAGTACCTTTTTCATGTCTTGCCCTGACAACAGTTAGCTTTACCAAACGCCACCAAGAAGCGACATTTCTGCAAAAGGCGAAATAGCTTCTATTAAAATAATTATTGAGTCAATTAACTGACGAAGTTAAACCAGCTTACATGTCAATAAGCATAATGTTCTTTTCAGCAATTTATTGGTTTTCACAGTGCACACTTTACGGCAGACACAAAGTAGAAAAATATATGCAACGTTTTTTTTTAAATTTACAATCAACTCCACACCTTTTTTGCTTGAGGTGAATATTGCTACAATATATTAAAGCATGTTAAGAGAAACAAAGTAAGTAATGAATAGATACATGCAAGCATTTTTATTTACAAATCAACTCCACATCTTTTTTGCTTACGGTGAATATGGCTACAAAATACGAAATCATGTTGACAGAAAAAAAGTAATGAATAGATACATGTATGCAAGGTTTTTTTTTTCATTTACAACAAACTCTACAACTTTGCCAGCGTGCTTACAGCAGCTTAGCGCGTTTGCGCGCCGACTTGACCTGCACATTCAAGGCACGCTCTCGCTGAAGGAATCTGGAATAGAAATGCATGCGCGTCACAAAAAAAAAGCTCCTTATCCGCACGCGGGATGGCCTTATTCCAAAGCGAGCGAAGCGTCGCATCTTTGGGAGCCGAGAAGTGCCTGTCCGTGTTGTTCTTGTTGCTGCTGTAGCCACTGGTACACCCGGGAACGAAGCAGGTCGGCATTGTCGGCCTCAGCCTCACATGCAGAGGCCCACAGCAATGAAATACAGTAGCTGGAAAATCACTAAATGTGCGACTCGAACGGCATCGCTCATTCAGACTTCTGAAAACGACCGCGCGAACAAGAAACGCCGGAGACCGGGCACCGAATGCGCCGGATACTGCGGCCTATAAGCGAAACCGCCTGCGAGCGCCCCGGCAACCGAGCCGGTTGCGACTGCAGCGCCACAGAGAGAAAGGTCGGTGGCGGTTCCGGGCAGCGCCGGCCAGTTTTACAACTGAAAATAATCTATTAATGTTGGTGTGGGCAACATGGCAACAAGGAGCATTGAGCGAAAAGTCAGTGAGGCGTAGTGGATTTATTGAATGACAGCGATGGATAGAAGCTGGCTCTGAGTAGCTACAGAAGGGACAAAAATGGAATAACGAGGGAGATGTTTTATGATAATTCAAGGGGCAGTGATTTACTGTACAAAGCGACTTCTAGTTACCTTAGAACGCATTGTCCTAAAGCGAGATTCAATAAAGAATAACACCAATTTACTTGCTGTGTGGTGTTAAGGAAACGATGGAACTTGTTTTGATCGATTGCGGCGATATCCACCCAGGTATATGTGCGGGTACAAGCCTAAATGAAGTTTTGTGTTTCAGGGACAAACGTAGAAAGCTGAACACGTCTGTGATTGAAGCAGGAAAGAGACGGTTAGGGTGCTGGTGGCAGAAAAGTTTAGATAAAGGACAGAAATAGTGGGAAAATAAGGTCATTCTACCTGAACAGGCAGAAAGTTGAAACACAAATGTATTCTTTGTTATACTACCATCAATATAATCGAAATATATAAGGCATTTGGAACACACAAAAATAAAGATTTCCTTTCGTTTTTTTTTTCTTGCGAGCCTGGTGTAAAGATGTCCCCACCCAGTTATAAAGGGGATGAGAATTCACAGCGCAACACTAGAAAACACAGGACAGGAAAGGAGCACAAGAGAAAGAAAAGACGGCGCTGCTCCTCTTTCGGTCCTTCCCTGAACTGTGTTTTCTGGTGTTGCGCTGTAAATGAGTTCACGATGAATCCTAACAAACTGGCCAAACTTACCGTCATTAGGAGGACGCTCATAGCATTCATTGATCTGTGGGTTTTCGATGGCCCGCGCACTCACCTCATCGAAGTGGTTTTGAAAGAAAGGAAAGTAAAGAGAAAAGTGTCTCGTCTTAACTGTCTCTCTTTCAGAATCATCTCAGCAATGCCACACGGGGGATTCGTAGTGGGGGCGAGAAAAAAAATGTCCAAGACAGGGGGAAAGAGAAGGGTGTCAGTGGTGTTTGATCTGGGCGCGCGCAAACGTGTAGCGCCTACGAGTCAGGAGGAAAAAAAAAAAAACGCCAGGCCTGCGCGGAAGGTGCAGTATACAGTCACAGCGAAAGCTATAAGAGCGGCCTTTCAGAGCCTTTTCTAAACACTCATTGGGTAACTACTGCGAGCACAGTTGCTTGATATCCACTAGGTCATTATTAATAAATTGATTTGGGTAGTATGCCGGCATTACCTATGCTATTTTTCGTCATTCTTCAGAGAAGCGTGGTATCCGCTTAACACTTACTAAGAATTTTGGGCCAATCGTTCATGCAGCGGCTGGCAACGATGAGGAATATTGGCTGAAGTGGGTATGCGCAACAGTTATTAGGGGAACAAGAACAAGCTTTCGTAATGGGTTGGAGCATCGGACGGCCCACTCGTTACGTTATTCGCATTGTGCGACGACTGGTTCTTCTTTCGCTGTTTTAAAGCACTTTATAAGTCGTAATAACGCGATTGCTTTCCCGACATCAAGCCTGCCTAAGACAAGTTCAACATCAAGTCACAATCACTGGTGTAGGAGGAGGAGGAAGCAACAAAAAGGGAGAAGGCAGGGAGGTTAACCAGAAAGACATCCGGTTGGCTACCCTACACTGGGGGATAAAGGAAGGGGACAAGAAAGACGAGAAAGAGAAAAGAGAGGAAAAAAAAGGGGGTGGGGGAGAGACTGACAGTAGTTTCACTGCAGCGTGTAGAACTCTAACGCATGTCAGAGGCGTTCACACAAGCCTGTCTTTCTCAGGAACGCAGCAGGGCTTTCACTGCCTTGTGGGCTGTCGAGGCATGTGTACGTTGCTGTAATAGCACCTGCACAGAAAGAGGCCGATCATCCAGTCGCCGCATTGCGTTGGCAAGTACTTGTCTCTCTGAGGCAAATCGAGGACAATGACACAGCAGGTGTTCGATATTTTCGTCGGTGCCGCAAACACCGCACGCCGCACTGTCAGTAATTCTGATTAACGTGGTATAAGCTTTCGTGAAAGCAACCCCCAGCCAAAGGCGATAGAGAAGCGAAGCTTCACGTCGATGTAGGCCGGGTGGAGGCCGGAGTTGTAGTGAAGGGTCGAGCTCGTGCAGTCGTGTACGTCGTATGCTTGGTGTGTTCCACTTAGTCAGTGTGAGACTGCGGGCCAGTTGACGAATCTGCCTCGCCGCATCCGCTCTTGAAAGCGGTATCCGAACGCTGTTCGCTTCTTTATGTGACGTGCGAGCAGCATGATCTGCAGAATCATTGCCGCCTATACCACTATGCCCAGGTAACCACTGAAAGAGGATGTCATGGCCTTTTTGTATTAACAGGTGGTGAAGTTTCACGGTTTGGTAGGTCAACTGGTCGTGGCATCCGCGTCGGAGAACTGATGTCAGGCACTGTAACGCTGGTTTTGAGTCAGAAACACAGCCCATTTACCTGGTCTTTTTTCTGAATTGATGTGTTCCAGTGCATTGCGCAGAGCCTCGAGTTCTGCCGTCGTCGAACTTGTCACATGTGAAGTCTTAAACACCGAGTTATCCCTTGTGATGGTATAACCACTGCTCCACCTGAACTAGACGGCGTAGTAGAGCCATCCGTGTAAATGTGAACGTGGTTACTGTAGTTTTCTTACAATAGGGATAGACTCAGTTGTTTCAGGGCATGTGTCGGTAAGTCCAATTTTCTCCTCATTCCTGGAATCATTAAGTGAACTCGTGGCCGGCTCAAGCTCCAAGGAGGAAGCAGTGGCTTTGATGCAGGTGCGTATGTCTCAGCAAACGATGAACGATGCTTGGAGACAATAGTGCCGTATGTCGTGCGGGGCCTTTCAGCAGCTAGGCTCGCCAGGTGGTGAGAAGGGGTCCTGGCATAATGCCTGAGGTGCATGCGCATTGTCTCGGTAATAATATGCGTATTTATCGAGTGATCTTGAGCGATGGCAATGGTTTCAGCCGTTGAAGCACTGCGGGGTATTCCAAGGCATATCTTAAGTGCTTGGGCTTGAATGCTCTGAATGGCGCGCAGGTTGGTCTTGCCGGTGTTAGACATTGCAGGTAAGCTGTACCGTAAGAATCCGATAAACAGCACTCTGTACAGTTGTAGCATGGATGATATGGGCATTCCCCAATTTTTTCCTGCAAGGAATTTGAGCATGTGGCATGTTGCGATCAGCCGCTTCTTCACATAGTTCACGTGTGGAGTCCACGACAGGTTTCTATCTATTATGACTCCCAAGAACCTGTGGCTTCTGCTGAACGATATGTATTCTTCATTAATCGATATACTGTAAGCAGACATTGGTTTCCGCGTGAACGCTACCACTGCACATTTTCCGCAGGACACCTCGAGGCCTTGTTTACGAAGATAGCATGACGCCGTTGTAGCAGCCTTCTGAAGGCGGGCGCGAAGCTGAGGCCTTGTCACACCTGATGTCCAAATGCAGATGTCATCAGCATAGACAGAAAGTTCTACAGTGCTAGGTAGCTGCTCGACTAGACCAATGAGAGTTAGGTTGAAAAGGGTAGGGCTTAGCACTCCTCCCTGAGGAACTCCTCGGCTGCTGTAATAATCAGGTGTTGGGCCATTCGCTGTCATCACGTAAAATGATCTCAGCTGTAACTAGCTGTACACCCACATATATATCTTGCCACCAAGACCTACTGTTTCCAAAGCACTAAGGATGGCTTCATGGGTGACATTGTCGTAAGCCCCCTTAACGTCTAGAAACAGGGCGGCACACAGTCTCTTACAGGCTTTCTGGTGTTGAACATATGTCACCAGATCAACAACGTTGTCGATTGACGAATGGCCGCGCCTGAATCCGGTCATGGATACTGGATAGATTTCGTAGTGCTCTAAATACCACTCCATTCGTGTTAGAATCATTCGTTCCATCATTTTTCCCACACAACTGGCAAGTGCGATAGGGCGGTATGAGACAATATCCAAAGGAGATTTACCAGCCTTTAGAAGTGGAATGAGGCGACTTGACTTCCATGCCTGGGGAACAGTACCAGTCTGCCAGGAGTCGTTGTATAGGCGTAAGAGTGCCTTCCGAGCTTCGTCTCCAAGATTACAAAGGGCACGATAGGTAATGCCGTCAGGACCGGGTGCTGAAGAACGTCTGCACAGAGCCAGTGCCGCCTCTAGCTCATCCATAGAAAACTGGCATTCCATACGGGGATCACGTGAGGGCGGTGGGTTGTCAAAAGTTCCCGTTCTTGATACTGTGAAATTGGAATCACCGGCAATTCTTCTACAGAAAGATTCTGCGACGTCAATCTCTCTGCATCGAAGGTGAAGTGCCAGAGATGTAAACGGGTGTCGCTGACCCAAGGTTGTGCTAAGACCCCGGACAGTTCGCCATATCAGTGATAGGGGCTTTCGTGGATCCAACGACTCGCAAAAGGATGTCCAACGTCGCCTAGCCAGTTTATCCATGTGTCGCTGCATTTTCTTTTGAATGCGTCTAGCCAGCCTCAAATCATCCATGCACTTTGTCCGTCGGTACCTTCGTTCTGCACGACGGCGTATTGCGCGAAGTTTCTCAAGCTCGATGTCGAAATCGGTGCGCTTGTGACTAGTCAAATGTGTATGCGTGGTATTCTGCATGACATCCTTTATCGAGTCCTCTAGGTTATATGATGAGCCGTCGGTACAGCAGTATTCCATTAACATTTTGAATTTCGGCCAATCGGTGTACTTGAGGCCTCTTGAGGACTTGGGGCTGGTGAAACGTTCTATACACAGGTAAGTTGGTATATGGTCGCTGCCCCGCGTTTCCAGATCCGAAAACCAGTGCACTTTCCAGATAAGTGAGCGACAAACCAATGTAAGGTCCAGGCAGCTGCTATAGGCTGATCCGCGTAAATATGTAGGGCTTCCATCGTTACAAACGCAGAGGTCGTACTCCGAGGCTAAGGACAACCAATTTTATTCCTCTAGAGTTGTCCCTGGAGCTTCCCATAGGAAATGGTGGGCATTGAAGTCGCCAGTGATCACCCATGGCCTTGGAGTCGATGTCAAAATACCGCGTAAGCGCTCGCAGTCAAGGCGGCTTGATGGAGATAAGTAAGCTCCGATAATCGTGAAAGCAACCTTATCCTTCTTCACAGTAAGGCACACATACTGATTCCCTTCATCAGGCGAGACTCTGTGGTGAACGTAAGTGAGGTCATGGCGCATGAATACAATACCTTTGCTACAGTCTCTGTGAGTGGAGGACATGAAGCACTCATATCCTGACAGCTTGATTGAAGCACACAGGTTTGGTTCACAAATCACAATAATGGGGAAGCGGTTCACAAATACAAATTGTCTAAAGTCAGACATGCGCGACTTCAGTCCTCTGGCGTTCCACTGAAAGACAGATGCATTCTTGACTTCCGCTCGAAACGACGGTGCCTCGCTGGCCATGGTTTTACCTTAGAGCTGCAAGCACCGGACTCAGAGTGTCCAGCACATGCAGTGCGGTCTGCGCAGCAGAAGTCTTCATATTACTCAGTAGGACACGCATGGTACTCATCAGCGATTGCAGCAAGCTTATCACTTGATCTTCATTCATCGCATCACTGGTTTGAGGGGTTGTCGAGGGCGGCGGGATTTGATGCAGTTCCGAAGTAGGTTGACGTCGTGGAAGAGAGGGCCACTGTTCGGAAGGCGCGACTGCTGTCCCTTTCTTCTGTTTGGCAGTATCCGTCTTCATTGAGCTCGGTGTTTGTGGGTCAGCCTCTTTGATAGAGGATGACATCTCTTTATCGGTAGAGGCGTTTTTTCGTGATGGCCTTCGCCCACGACGCCGTCGTCGGCGTAGTGTAGCGGCAGCTTCCCTGTGCGTTGAATTGTCCCGCACCATACGCCTGAGTACCGCGTGCTCGTTTCGCACCCGCGGGCAATCTTTGGATGAGGCCTCATGAGCGCTGTGGCAGTTTGGACATCGTAGTATGGTGGCACTGCGGGCGTCTTTTGAGTGAGACTCAGCGCACCGCGGACACACAACTTTGTTCTCACAGACACCTTTTACGTGTCCCATCTTGAAGCACTTGTAGCATTGCAGTGGCTTCGGTATGTAAGGACGCACTGAGTGGCGAACATGGCCAACTTTGACATACGAGGGAAGGCTGTCTACCTCGAACACAAGCCTCAAGCAGCGTGAGTTGCCGAGTCTGGTAATATGCGTAATGCGGGTGCCTTCAGTCGCTGGCTTTATTAGTAGTGGCAGGTCATTAGTTGAGATGGAAAGATCCACATCATAAATGACGCCAACAGTGCCATTACAACCTGTAGCGACATTGGCCGAACTTTCACGTTGCCGATTTCTGTTATGTGCCGAAGGCTTTGCAGTGCGCTACGGTGCATAACGTCTACAGCAAGGACATTCTTTCGTGCATTGATCCTCACGTCTTTGATCTCATTCGGCGCGGTTTCCTCGAGAAGCACAGAAAGAACTTGCCTGTTGAGGAGTCGCAAGTTAGATGCAGGGTCTTCAGGCATAAACAGCATGGTGTGCGGCCACCGCTGTGGTGCAGTCTTAACGGTGGAAACACTTGCCGACGATGCCGTCCGCAGCAGTCTTCGTTTTGTAGATCGATTCATGACGACCGTGAAGTCATCATCCGATGACTCAAAGCCGTCCGAATACAAATCGGTTGCCTCACTGTCGGTGTCGCTCGACGCGTTGCTACGCTTCCTGGACGACGAAGTCCGGCGCGACGGTTGCACGCCTGGAACATTCTCAGGTGTGTCCTGAAGCATCACCGCAAAGGAGGGAGCGGCAGCTCCCAGGATTTCCAGGAAAACAACTTGAAAACACTGAGACACGGGCAAAAGCGTTCTGTGAGAGAATCACTTCGTCGTCGTCCAATCACTGGTGTAGCTCAGCGGTATAATACTGGGCTGGCACCCAGGAGACCTGGGCTCGAGCCCCACTTTGTCATTGATGCTATGTCAAGCCTACCTATGGCAAGCTTGACAAGTTATCCTTCATCTGCCCCCTCCCCCTTCCACGTGCAGGGTAGCAAACCGGCTGCCCATAGGCTGGTTAACCTTCCTAAAGTTCTTTTCCTCCTTACAAGCAGCGGCGTAACTCAGTTGTAGAATACTGTTCTGGCACCCAGCGGGCTTGGGTTCGAGCCCCACTGTGTCATTGGTGCTAGTAGTTTTTCTTTGGAATTTCGCGAGTTGTGGTTACGCACCCCAGTGGTGGCGGCGGATAAGTGCACGTGACCCGAGTTATGATCTCATAACAGCTTCGCTGTAAAAGCAAGGCTAAATCATCTTATTACAAGAGAAGCTGGCCACTCTGAATCCACTACTATCATCAACCTCTGTTAATCTTCCCCGCCAGCACGTTTGTGTTACAAGCCACAGGATCACAGTGCCAATTAAGCTATAGATGTCGGATAGCTCAACTTGTATGCTGGCGGGCCCATGTCTTCAGTATTGTCACAGTCGCAGATTGTGGGCGAGAGAGTTGTTGAACTTGCGCAAAGCCGCACAATCCTTGCAGCAGTGACATTCGACGATTCTTGAGACCACCAGTCTGGTTGCGTCTATAGCTTGTTTGGAGGCCTTAACGTGTTGCAGGCTGTGTCTGAGTTACTTCTATAGGTCGATGCTATAGGCTATAGGTTCAGCTGGGTGGTGTTCAGTCTCTCCTACGTTGGTTCTCAGCGAAAAGTGGTTCGAGTTAAACGAGAAAGAGTACCCTACACGGACATGCAGGTATCAGAGAAATAGTATCTCGCTGAAACCAAGCGGCTGCGGCTCTCA
>WOVY01001125.1:0-92307 GCA_013436015.1 Rhipicephalus annulatus | reverse complement strand
GTCGAAACAGAGGTCTTGCGGCAGAAACTGAGACACCAGAAGCAGGTAGGTTCTTTTAATAGAACGCGCAAGAGAGTTCTTCTTTTTCATACATTTATTGTACTTCATGGTACATGCACAACTGTCATTGTCTTTCTTTTTGACAAGCACGTGACATTTGCCTCCCTCCGAAAGAGGCATCGTCCCAATGCGCAACCTAGGCGCTCTACCAGGCGTATGAAGTGGTCGCGTCAACTGGATAAGTACGGTTTCATACGCACGACGTGTACGACTTCGGGTAATTGATTTTGACGCTTAGAACTACAGTCAGTGTCAGGAACAACTTCATAGTTCACGTCGTTCAAGCGTCGCGTGACGCTGTATGGGCCAAAGTGTCGTCTTAGCAGTTTTTCCGACAGTCCACGTCGACGTATCGGAATCCAGACCCAGACCTTGTCGCCTGGTGTGTAGCTAATAAACTTGTGTCGGGGGTCGTACCGTTGTGCATCTCGATGCTGTTGATGACAGATGCGCACACGCGCGAGCTGTCTGGCTTCCTCGGCGCGCTGAGTGAACTCTTCGGCGTCCACATGGATGTTGTCACACTCATGCGGCAACATGGCGTCCAACGTTGTCGTGACTTCGTGACCATAGATCAGACTGAACAGCGTCATTTCAGTGGTTTCTTGTCGAGTGGTATTATAGGCAAAGGTCACGTACGGCAATATCTGATCCCAGTTTTTATGTTCTGTGTCAACGTACATGCTGATCATGTCTGTGAGGGTCCTATTGAGGCGCTCCGTCAGTCCGTTTGTCTGCGGATGGTAAGCAGTTGTTCTCCGGTGAGCTGTACCGCTGAGTCTGAGAACCGACTCCAAAAGTTCTGCGGTGAAGGCAGGTCCTCTGTCTGTGATCACTGCTGTCGGAGCGCCATGCCGAAGGACGATGTTTTCGATGAAGAACTGAGCGGCCTCTGCTGCTGTGCCGCGCTGCATAGCTTTAGTCTCCGCATAACGGGAGAGGTAATCGGTGGCCACGATTATCCATCTGTTACCTGTTGTGGAAGTTGGAAAGGGGCCCAGGAAATCCATTCTAATCTGAGTGAACGGCTTCGCTGGTGCTAGGACTGGATGTAAAAGACCGGCTGGCTTGCTAGGAGGTGCTTTGCGTCTTTGGCAGTCGGTGCAAGTTCGCACGTGATGGTTAACATCAGCGGGTAACTTTGGCCAGTAGTACTTGCATCGCAGTCGGCACAATGTTCGGGTGTAGCCTAGATGACCAGAAGTTGCTTCATCATGGCACGCTTCCATAATTTCTTTTCGAAGAGAGGCAGGCACGACGAGCAAGTGCGGGTTGCCGGTTGGTGAGAAGTTTCTCTTATAGAGAACATCGTTTCGCAAGCAAAAAGATGGCAGTCCTCTGGCAAATAACCGCGGCACGTCCTTACGTCGTCCTTCTAAATATTCAATGAGTGGTAACAGCTCGGGGTCACTGCGCTGCTCCTGTGCAATAGTGGCCGTGTTGACGACTCCCAAGAATGCCGCGTCGATGTTTTCGTCATCACGACCGACAGTCTCCACTGGCGACCGTGAGAGACAGTCGGCGTCAGTGTGCCGCTTCCCAGATTTATAGACGATGGTCATGTCGAACTCTTGAAGTCTTAGGCTCCAGCGTGCCAAACGGCCAGATAGATCTTTAAGGTTGGTGAGCCAGCACAAAGAGTGATGGTCGCTAACAACCTTGAAGGAGCGGCCGTACAAATATGGACGAAATTTGATAACCGCCCACACCACGGCGAGACACTCCTTCTCGGTAGTCGAGTAGTTCTCCTCCGTGCGAGAGAGAGTTCTGCTGGCGTAGGCTATTACTCTTTCACAGCCGTCTTGCCACTGCACCAGAACGGCACCCAGACCTACATTGCTGGCATCAGTGTGAAGTGCTGTAGGGGCTCCTTGGTCGAATTGCGCGAGGACTGGAGGTGTTTGCAGGCGTTGTCGTAGTTCATTGAACGCCATTTGCTGTTGTTCACCCCAAAAGAAGGGGACGTCCTCACGTGTGAGTCGTGTCAATGGCGTCGCAATAGACGAAAAGTCCTCAATAAATTGCCGGTAATAGGCAGACAACCCTAAAAAACATCTCACGGCCTTTTTGTCGCATAGTGCAGGAAATTGCGCTACGGCGTCTATTTTGACCGGGTCAGGTCGAACACCCTCGTGACTGACGACGTGGCCTAGGAAGTTGAGTTCGTTAAAACCAAAATGACATTTTTCCGGTTTTAAAGTAAGGCCGGCCGAACGTATGGCTTGGAGGACGGTAAATAAACGGCTGAGATGTTCCTCGAATGTTGCTGAGAATACAATAACATCGTCGAGATAGACCAAGCATGTTTGCCACTTCAGGCCTGATAGTACGGTGTCCGTGATACGTTGAAAAGTGGCTGGCGCCGAGCACAACCCAAAAGGAAGCACCTTAAATTCGTAGAGGCCGTCGGGCGTCACGAAGGCCGTTTTTTCACGATCTCTCTCATCGACTTCTATCTGCCAGTAGCCGCTTCGGAGGTCCATTGAAGAGAAATAGCGCGCATGACGCAGCCGATCGAGTGAATCGTCTATGCGGGGCAGTGGATAGAAGTCTTTCTTCGTGACTTGGTTCAAATTGCGATAATCAATACAGAAGCGCAAGCTGCCGTCTTTTTTCTTGACCAAAACCACGGGGGATGCCCAAGGACTTTTCGAAGGTTGTATGATGTCATCCGCGAGCATCTTGTGTACTTGCTTCTGAATCTCCTCGTGCTCTTTCGGAGACACACGGTAGGGGCTTTGCCGAATCGGTCGCGTGTTGTCTTCAGTAATGATGCGGTGCTTGGTCAATGGTGTTTGCTGTACCTTTGACGTACGCGAAAAGCAGTCTTCGAATTGGTGTATAAGTTCAAGCAGGCGCTTCCTATCAGAGGGCGGTAGCGTAGAGCAGATGTCCACCGAAAAAGTTGTCGAGGCGGGGACAGCCGCGTCATCTGGTTGCAAGGTAAAACAATCCCCGGCTTGGTCTACATCGTCGTAGTAGGCGATTGCGGTACCCTTCTGGATTTGACGGCGCTCGTTGCTGAAGTTTGTGAGCAGCGATTCTGCCTGTCCACCAGTAAGCGCCAGGACGCCCCTCGCGATGGAAATGCCTTGCGTGAACAAAAGAGTGACTATGTGCTCCGCTATCACATCTTTATAGCAAGGACACCCACTGGACACTGACACAAGGCAGCAGGATCTCGGTGGGAGTGTCACATCGTCGGCTATTCGCAAACAGCCGCGTGGTTCTTCACTGCTGTTGTCGGCATAAGGATGAGCGCAAAACGTCACCATACGTTGAGGGATGTTGATAACAGCGCCATGATCTTGAAGAAAATCCATGCCCAAAATTAACTCTTTACAGCAGTCTGGCAACAGGACGAAAGTGGCCACGAAGCTAGAATCTCCGATGCGAAGCCTAGTGGTGCATTTACCCGTGGGTGTCATCAGCTGACCACCAGCACTCCTTATGTGCGGCCCTGTCCACGGTGTCTTGACCTTTCTGAGGCGGTCGGGGAGCTCTTGTCGCATGATTGAGAAGTCGGCGCCAGTGTCGACCAGTGCTGTAACGTGATGTCCGTCAATGAGAACGCTCAGATCGGCACGTACAACTTCTTCAGCATTATTATTCGTCGTCGTATTCATCGTCGTTGTCGTCATACCTTCTTGCGATGATTGGGGGAACTTTTCAGTGTGTCGACGATTGGCAACCTTGCCCCCCGAGGTCGCATCAGTTAGTTTCCCCGGCGCGGGCTAGGCGAACAGCCTCTGTTGACGTCCGCGTAGCTCTGAGGGAAGTCACGGTGACGCGCAGGTGATGGAGATCGCCAGCGACGCGGTGGGGTTGCTTGAGCAGGCGATAGTTGATCGGCATCGTGGGCACGACGGTCTTCGGAGCGGAAAGAAGCGGGACGAGAAAAGTTCCCGAACCCAGTATCGCCGTGACGGCAATAGCGGGCAATGTGACCAGGTTCTCCGCAGCGGTAGCAAATAGGTCGACGGTCGGCCATGCGCCACAAGTCAGTTCGGCGAACTGGTGGTCGTCTCGTAGAATCTCATTGCCACCAAGGTACGGCAGTGGGTCGTGGCTGGAAGGGCGTCGCCACAAATGTCGGCGGAGGACGACGGACCACATCAGCATAGCTCGCTGGATGTGGCTCAGGATTTGGCGCGGGTGGTGTAATGGCTTGCCTCAACTTCTGGCGGACGATTTCGGCAACAGATGCGACTGGCGGTTGGGCGGGGGGAACGAAGAGGGCCCGAAGTTCCTCACGCAGTATTTCTCTAATCATTTGTCGCAGGGAACTTTCGCATACGGCAGTGTTCTGAGCTGCAGCACTTACTGCCGTGTGGTTCTGCAGGCGGTCAAAGTGTCGGCGTCGTTGTTGCAGTGCGTGCTCGATGACTGTCGCCTCTCTTATGAATTCATCTACAGTTGTAGGTGGATTTCGTACGAGGCTCGCAAACACTTGTTCCTTAACACCCTGCATTAGGTGACGCACCTTCTTCGCCTCGGGCATGTCAGGGTCAGCTCGTCGAAACAGACGGATCATACCCTCTGCGTACATGGCGGCTGTTTCATTGGGTTTTTGCACGCGTGCCTCAATCACTTGCTGCGCGCGATCCCGTCGGTCCGAGTTCAAAAATGTAGCGAGGAGCTTTCGACGGAAGTGTTCCCAAGATTGGAATGTAGCCTCGCGGTTCTCATAGCACGTGCGAGTGCTATCTTCCAGTGCGAAATATGCACGGCCAAGTTTGTGCTGTTCGCTCCAGTTGTTGGATACAGCGACCCGTTCGAACTGTTCGAGCCAGTCTTCGACATCCTCGTACTCTTCCCCA
This sequence comes from Rhipicephalus annulatus, assembly GCA_013436015.1. Classification (NCBI taxonomy): domain Eukaryota; kingdom Metazoa; phylum Arthropoda; class Arachnida; order Ixodida; family Ixodidae; genus Rhipicephalus; species Rhipicephalus annulatus. Next base: position 87,427 of record WOVY01001125.1, on the reverse strand, counting down.
CGGAAAACTTCAGGAACGCGAGGATGTTCAAGAGTTACCTGCGAGGGAAGAGTGGTCTGCGATGGCGGGATAACCGTGGATGTCGTAGGAGCTGCCATGCTGGAAAGAGGCGGAACAGGTGCGGACTCTGGACTTAGGCCTAGTAGGCGCCGACTGAATCGGTGCACTGGAGTCGTGACGAGGGGCTGAGTCTCTGGACTAGGTGAACGGGTCCGAGTAAGACTGTCCTGCATCAGGGTGTAGGCTCCAGCACCTCCACCGGTGTTACAACGTCGAAACAGAGGTCTTGCGGCAGAAACTGAGACACCAGAAGCAGGTAGGTTCTTTTAATACTAATGAACGCGCAAGAGAGTTCTTCTTTTTCATCCATTTCATTGTACTTCATGGCACATGCACAACTGTCATTGTGTTTCTTTTTGACAAGCACGTGACAATATATATATATATATATATATATATATATATATATATATATATATATATATTTAGGATAAAGGAGCACACTTACGAAAATTTGATAGCTGTTTACTCTACGTTTCGGCCGTGGCCCGTGGCACGGCCTTCGTCAGGATGACCTCTAATTCAGGATGAATTCATCAGGATGACGAAGGCCTAACCTTCATCAGGCCTTCGTCAGGCACGGCCATCCTGATGAAGGCCATGCCACGGCCGAAACGTAGAGTAAACAACTATCAAGTTTTCGTAAGTGTGCTCCTTTATTCCTAACTATATTTGCACCGGACCCACAGAATTTCTTTTTTGTCATGCCATATATATATATATATATATATATATATATATATATATATATATATATATATATATATGCACAGGTATACAAACGTACCCAAGGCACGTGCGCCCAAAAACACAGAGGGAATGAAGACGACGATTTTGTTGTGAAACTATGTCTGAGCTGCCCTGCTGTCCTGCATCCTTGTGCGCTGTGTGCAGTGTTAGCCCAACTGGCATTAACTTATTGAAACTCCCCGTTACATATTTTAGTGGAAGTGCGGGGTAACATCTCGACTCTGGATCTCCTTAGCGGACGTCGCCTTCGTCCAGCCATGATGCCTGAAGGCAGTGTGCCAACCCAAAATATCAGCTTAGTGCTTAGAGCATCGAACGCGTTATTTGAAGGCCATAGGTTCGATTCCTGCTCACGGCGGGTTATTTTTTCATCCACTTTTCTTTCTTCTTATTTACATTTCATTGGTTCTAATAACTTCCCCTGTACATTACTTGGCATTACTGTCTGTCAGATCTCATTATTATTGGGTTAAAACACGGGAAAACGAGCCCTTAGGTATACACTTCTTTCCCTTATATATATATATATATATATATATATATATTTATATTTATATTGTAGTGAAGAAGAGGAGCTTCAGCGGCATTTCTCGGCGCATCCGGGGCATCGCCATCAGCATAAGCTCGTGCTTGCTGCGCTTGGCCGGACGCTGCTGACTGCTTCGCTTTCTGCGTTCTGCGCTGCAAATAAACCCCGTTACAAGTAGTGGATTCTGCTGGGTTTCGATCACCCTGGAGCTTCGGAATCGCATTTTACCATTCATTATGCCTACCGACGCAAGCGCCGCACCAACTCCTCCTCCGGCACCGCCTACTGTTCTCTGCGCCGGTTCTCTGCGTCTGCGAGATCCCCCTGTTTTCTCAGGCACAGAAGACAAGGACGTTGACGACTGGATTTCAATGTACGAGCGAGTGAGTACTCACAACAAATGGGATGACGCCGCCAAGTTGGCATACGTCTCCTTCTAGCTGTCGGACGTGGCCAAGCTCTGGTTTATAAACCACGAAGCGGAACTCCCTACATGGTCGGTCTTCAAAACGAGCCTCACACAACTTTTCGGGCGGCCTGAGGTACGCAAACGCCGTGCCGAACAACGCTTACATACTCGTTCCCAGCAGCTTGGTGAGAATTTTACAAGCTATATTGAGGACGTTCTGGACCTTTGCAAGTGAGTCAACGAGTCGATGTCCGAAGAGCTTAAGATCAAGCATATCATGAAGGGCATTGAGGATGACGCTTTCAAAATGCTGCTTTCTAAGAGTCCTCGCACTGTCCTAGAACTGACCGAGTTATGCCAGAGTTTTGACGAGTTGCGCAGGCAACGTCTTTCCACCCGACGTCCCTCGGTGCTCGACGACTCTTCGTCCAGCCTTTCCACCCTTGGCATAGGAGAAGACCAAGCCTCTCTTCTCTCCAAGATCCAAGAGCTCATCCGCGCTGAGGTTGCTCGTCAGCTCTCTTTGATGTCCTGCGTACCCGATCAACCACGCAGATTGACATCTACACTCCGCGACTTCATTCATGACCAGGCCGCAAAAGTTCTTCCTCCCGCCCGTGAACCGCCCCCAGTCGCCACACCTCTCACGTACGCCGAGGCCGTTGCTCGACCTCGACAGCCTGCGTTCCAGCCAGCGCCTATGTATTCGCCGCCGCCCTTTTCGCCACCAACCTATTCACCGCCGCCTATGCCGATACCACCTCGGCCGCAGTTTTCTGCCCCCCAGCCGCAAGTCGGAGTCTACTCCGACCAATGGCGGACCTACGACAACCGTCCCATATGTTTTGCTTGTGGTGGTGTTGGCCACGTGGCACGTTATTGTCGTCGTCGCCAGGCTGCTCAGAACATTCGACGAATGCCCTCTTTCGACCCTCAGTTTTCTTCTACGCCTTCAAGCCCTCCTTCCTCTTCCTTTCCTTCTGATCGTCCACACAACCCGACCCGCCGCTCCCCATCTCCACGTCGACGTTTGCTTTCCCCTATGCGTCGCCGTTCCGGACCCACCGACCAGGAAAACTAACGGCCGCAGTTCCCGAGACACGAACTGCGTCCCCATCGCCATGCACAAGTCCTCGCCCCTGTCCAGCTAACGTCATTGAAGTGTCAGTCGATGGTATTGTCGTCATGGCGCTTGTCGACACCGGAGCCGCTCTATCCGTCCTTTCCCTCAACCTGTGCCACAAACTCCGCAAAGTTCTGACGCCATTATCCGGCCTCTCTCTTAGAACGGCTAACGCACAAAGTGTAACACCTCTCGCAGCCTGTACCACACGAGTCGTCATCGAAGGGATTGTGTATATCGTCGAATTCGTAGTGCTGCCCTCGTGTTCCCATGACATGATACTCGGCTGGGACTTCCTTGCGAATAACAATGCCGTCATTGACTGCTGTCGCGCTGAACTTGAGCTATCTGCACTTCCTGATGTAGACGCCATCGAAGCCTCTCTGCCGTGTTATAAACTGTTTGTTTCCGACGACACCACCGTACCACCGCGCTCTTCTCTGCTGGTGACTGTGTCGTGTGACGCTATTTCCGACGGTGATGTTTTATTTACGCCCTCTGCCCTGTTCATTCAACGGAATTGTTCTCCACTGCCCATTGCTCTCCTTACTCTCCACCATGGCGTCACGAAGACGCTCGTGTACAATACGCTAGAAGGGCCTTTACCTTTATTCTATGGTGAATGTCTCGGTCACGTGCATCCGATCGACGCCCGTCACATTTTTGACGCTCCATCTAGTTTACTTTCTACGGACCTCAGCGCACTCATTTCTGACTCTGTTGTTGACCAGTCACTCCTTGACGCTTTCCACCGCTCCATCGATGTCGCAACGTCTTCGTCAGAACGAAGCCAGTTAGTGAACCTGCTGCAAAAGTTTCGTACTTCTTTTGACAGCCACGCTTCTGGCCTCAGTCGCACATCGAACATATCTCACAAGATTGACACAGGAAGCCATACGCCTCTACGGCAGCGCCCCTACCGAGTCTCAGCGTCGGAGCGCCGTGTTATTGACGACCAGGTTGCTGACATGCTCCAGCGGAGTATTGTACAGCCTTCTAACAGTTCCTGGGCGGCACTGGTCGTTCTTGTTAAAAAGAAGGACGGCTCCATTCGGTTCTGTGTGGACTATCGACGTTTAAACAAGATCACCCGCAAGGAAGTTTACCCGTCACCGCGAATAGACGACGCCCTTTACTGTTTGCAGGGAGCAGAATACTTCTCTTCGCTGGATTTACGGTCTGGATACTGGCAAGTTCCTATGGAAGCATCTGACCGACCGAAGGCAGCATTTGTCACACCTGATGAGTTATACAGTTTACCGTTATGCCTTTCGGCCTTTGTAACGCTCCTGCCACTTTTGAAAGAATGATGGACACTATTTTACGAGGGCTCAAGTGGAACACATGTTTATGCTACCTCGATGACGTAGTTGTCTTTTCCACCGATTTCGACACCCATTTAAATCGTCTCGAGCACGTCCTCACACGTCTAACCAACGTTGGCCTTCAACTCAACCTCAAGAAGTGTCGTTTTGGTGCCCGGCAGGTCACCATTCTTGGCCACGTCGTATCGCGGGACGGCATACTTCCTGACCCCGCCAAGCTTCGTGCAGTCGCCGATTTTCCGAAGCCAAAGAACTTGAAGGAAGTTAGAAGTTTTGTCGGCTTGTCGTCATACTTCTGACGCTTTATTAGAAATTTTGCTTCTGTATGTGTGCCCCTTACGGACCTTCTTAGCAGTGGCAAGGACCTTTCCACCTGCTCACCAGCATGCGACGATGCATTCACCAAATTACGCCACCTGCTGACTTCACCACCCATCCTCCGCCACTACTATCCTGCCACTCCCACGGAGGTTCATACTGAGGCCAGCGGTGTTGGACTTGGCGCTGTGCTCGCGCAACGAAAGGTAGGGTTTTATAAATATGTCGTCGCCTACGCGGACCCACAGTGCGCCTACGCAGGCCTCTTCAAGACATACGCTAGGCTTCGACTCAGATTTTATTGGCGTGGCATGTATAACTACGTGCGGAAATTCATTCGCTCGTGTGCTCAGTGCACGGGCAAGTCTACCTCCCGGGCAAGTCTACCCGTCACAACCTCTTCCTTGTCCTAGTTGACCTTTTGATCGCGTCGGCATTGACATTTACGGACCAATGCCACCAACTCTAGCTGGTAATCGCTGGATTATTGTTGCGATAGACCATCTGACACGCTATGCCGAAACAGCCGCGCTGCCGACTGCCACAGCCCGTGACGTTGGAACGTTTATGTTGCAACGTTTCGTTCTGCGTCATGGTGCCCCTCGCGAGCTTTTAAGTGACAGAGGCCGTGCCTTCCTTTCTGACGCCTTGAAGGCATTACTCAACGAATGCCGAATCGTGCACCGCACAAGTACAGCGTACCACCCTCAGACGAATGGCATGACGGAGCGCTTCAACCGTACTCTTGGCAGAATGCTGTCGATGTACGTCGCCTCTGATCAATCAAATTGGGACCAAGTTCTCCCGTTTGTCACCTACGCGTATAATACTGCCGTACAAGCTACTACTGGGTTTTCGCCATACTTTCTTTTGTACGGACGAGAACCTTCAAATACAGTAGACACTATTCTTCCATATAAACCTTATGAGTACGAAAGTACAACTCTGTCCGAAGCTGCCCGACATGCTGAAGAATGCCGCCAGCTTGCCCGCTCTTTTTCTATCGAGGACCAGTGGCAGCAGCAATCCCGCCAGACTGGGGACCGTTCGGCTCCAAACTTTCCACCTGGTTCATTGGTATGGCTTCGGGCACCTGCTACCGCGCCTGGCCGCTCCGCAAAACTTCTTCCCAAATATATCGGGCCATACCGCGTTGTAGAGCAAACGTCACTCGTCAACTATATCGTGGAGCCCATCATACCATCCACAGACCTACGCTGCCGCGGCCGCGACACTGTCCACGTCTCTCGTCTCAAGCCATATTACGACCCATTAGTCGTTTGGTCTCCCTAATCCGCCAGGATGGCGTCTTTTTGTGCGGAGGGCGATTGTAGTGAAGAAGAGGAGCTTCAGCGGCATTTCTCGGCGCATCAGGGGCATCGCCATCAGCATAAGCTCGTGCTTGCTGCGCTTGGCCGGACGCTGCTGACTGCTTCGCTTTCTGCGTTCTGCGCTGGAAATAAACCCCGTTACAATATATATATATATATATATATATATATATATATATATATATATATATATATATATATATGTATATATATATATATATATATATATATATATATATATATTTATATATATGTATATATGTATATATTTAGAGAGGTAGAGAGAGAGAGAGAACTTCATGGACACGCTCATTGTTGTATATAAAATCGCCTACACAGAGCTGACACGACGTGCTTTCTTAGATACTACGATGTTTTAAGCCCAATTTCCGCGTCCAAAATGCGACGTTCATCTTGCTATCACGGCTCTTTCTCTGATTATGCTTTGGCAGTTAACATCTAGATGCCACAATGGTTTGTCTAATGAATTTACCATGGATGTTAATTATCAGTATGGAGATGTGCCAAGCGTCAACGAAAATACATCCACGTTACACGGGGCTGTTGCTGCCAAACACCAAGACATACATCCGGCAAACCTTCCTCTACGAATGAACAGTAAATACTTTTTTACTCTGTAAAGGCACATTTTACTTTCGAATCGTAGGCGGATTCCCGTGACAGAGGGATCAACCATGTTTTTTTCAACGACTGATTGCTGTTCGATTTTTTAACAAGTATTACACTTTCTTGCTTGTGTGTGTATTATAATTTAGCCTGAACACTATTTCTGGAGCATGCAACCGATATTATTATTGCTTTTGTTCTATTACTGTTATTAACTCATTATCAACTTCTCAACTTTTTCATTTAAAAATTTATAATTTGTAATGTTACGGGCATACTACATTGTTTACACTCATAGTATTTGTATTGACATTTTTAAGGGGCCCCCAGGCACCTGCATAAATACGCCAATAAAAACGAGCTAAATAATTTTTTCTTTGCAAGAACCAACTTTAGGCGATTATAACGTCAAACAACCTTCATTGCTTCATATATAAATGGTCGTTAGTTGTATTTGGTTGTGAATAATCTTTGTCAAGCACACAGCACCGGCTTGTTACGAGAGGTAGAAATTGACGCGAAAATGATCCATCGCGTAATGACCACTTATGAACGACCACGTAAAAAATAGGAGGATAATTAATTTTGATACGGCATATTGTTTACCATTGTTTCTTTGGCATTTGAAATTTTCTGTGCGCCACAAACTCACCTGCATGTTAAATGGCATCGCGAAGCTGGAGAGCATCTCCATGCAAATGTAATTCAAGTAGGCTAGCTGCCAGTCACATATGCAGCGGCTATTTATTGCAGATGTCGAGATGGATTAGTAGCATGATAAAATATTTCTACTGGCAGTATAATGGTGTTTAGTAGCTTGTGCGCTTATATATCTCTGTGAGCTCACACTCTCTGACAGAAAGAGAAATAAAGAGAAACAAGCAGCCCTGCACGTGTGTGCTTCTTTTCTGTCCAAGATGTATTTTAACTAAGCCTCCATTGTGCTAAAAACCACGGTATCTCATCTTCTCCCTTGTCCAGTGGGTCAAGTTGTGGGGCAAGCTTAAAAGCTGAGCTTCCAACTGAGCCCAAATCCACTGCTTTATTCATGGCCCCTTTGCAAGCTACCGCTATGGCTCCAAGTTACTGTAAGGAAGGCTGATGAGGCTTATCAGAGGCTGTAGCGGAAACAATTTTAGGCGTTTCAATACGGAAAACCTAAACATCAAGAACGATTTGTCAATTCATCGGCTCGACACAGCTTCGACAGATCAGTGGTGACGATATCTCATTTTCGAAGGAAATTATTTTCTGGAAACAGCAAATGCTTTTACCGGTTTTAAAAAAGTTTGCTCGTTCCCATCTGTAACTGCATCAACAAGTCAGAGCAGAATAAAAGTATGAACAAAGGATGTATTATTATAGGGCCCCTGTTCAGCACTTGCCTGTTCTGCATTACTACAGCTGAAGACACGAAAGCATCGCATAGGCGACCCACACCACAAAAACCTACAAGAAAAATTATCACAGTGGAAATGTCGAAATGTCACTATGTTGTAACAATGCCTTGTAACTTTTTCATTCTCCCGTAAGAACGTAAATTACTGTTGTGATTCGCCTTACTTGTTGGTTTTTTCAGCGTGCAGCCAAGAGGGACCGCTGTCTAATGGGGGGGGGGCTGAGCCCTTTTAACTTTCCCATAGCAACCACTAACTAAAACGTGTAGGCAAATGTAATACACAGGAGGCTCTGCGGTTGACAAAGCGGAGTTCTTTCCTGCCATTAGCTTGGTCGTACACAAACGACCGTTGTTCAGAAGTACTAAGTGACCAAACTTAAAAGACTGGAGTAAATGTGGAGCTGGTTTATACCAGAAGGTTTCAACAAGCGCACACCTCGATACAATACGAATGATGGGAAGTATGGGAACTTAGCAGCTTTCTACGAGCTTGTTAAAAATTCATTTATTGGTGCTCATGGGTGGTTATACAAACATTGCGTTAAAGCAAATAAAACTGGAAAGCGTTATATTCCAGTTTTTTAGTGGGCTACGCATCGATCGTTGACTGCATATGATTTCTAGCGGAACAAATAAAGCCTCGCCTATATACTCCATCTGTCTTAGTGCCCCGTTTGACAGAGGTACTCAGAGATTAGGTTCTCATAGATATGGCACGATTCAGAAAATACGCCTGGAAGTAACGACTTTCGGCCGGGACCCCTCGATTCACTTTTGCATCTCGAGTAAAGCATGGGCAAAAGCGTCACAACGTGGTGCACTTCAAGAAGAGGCTGTCGCGCATACGGATGCCATGCAGGGCGTGTTCGTGTGATCGCACAAGAAAGCAGGAACGCTGTCTCGCTGCCCAGTCATGTCCTCTCCACGCCCAACATTCGCAAGGTAGCACCCACCCCCTCCCCTTCCTCATATCTACACACACGCACACGTTCTTACCGTGTGTAAAAGCAAGCAATGGTCAACTGAGCGGCGTCTTCAATCGACTGGTGCTTGGTCTTATTGAACCCGGACAGCGTTGCAGAAGATAGGGCGTTGGCATGAAGCAGCGGCTGACATTCGTGTCGGGCTTGTGTAAACTGCGTGGTATTCATGAACTGAACCAAATGAGGGTCGGCGTATCCAAGGCAGCTGCGTAATCGCAAACTGTTATGTCGGGAGGTAAGCATAGATTTGTGAGTGTTCTCCCGTAGACTTGTAAGTATGGGCACCTGCTCAGCTACATCTGCAATGTTGTATACCGCACTGTGCGTATACACGCGCAACGAATGATGTCCTTTCATTTTCTCGCACGTGTATCTATCTGAAGGCAGCGTCCGACATTGTGTCATGCAAGGCGCAGCAACCAACTACATTGATAAAGGCGCGCGGCGTTGTTCATCTTCTAGACCGCTGCTATCGTTTGCAGTGAACATTCGCGACATGTTCGTCACCTCGTCCTTCCTGTAAGGCGCGCGCCTCGGAGGAGGAAGGGTCATCGTGGGTGTTCCCGGCGAGTAGTCGCACAATACGTTGGATGTGCATAAATCTATGCTTACCGCCCCACCAGCTGCGGAGCAACTGACCACGGCGGCGGTCAGATCTGCAAAGCAGCAGAGGGTGCTAGGAATCTCTGGATACGGACAGGCCACCATTGGAACTTGAACTTAGCAACGTTTAACGTTAGAACGTTATCTAGTGAGGGAAGTCTAGCTGTATTATTCGAGGAGCTAGAAGGCATTAAATGGGATATAATAGGGCTGAGTGAGGTTAGGAGGACAGATGAGGCCTATACTGTGCTACAGAATGGACACGTCATTTGCTATCGGGGCTTGGCAGACAGAAGAGAACTGGGAGTAGGGTTCCTAATTCACAGAAACATAGCTGGCAACATAGAGGATTACTATAGCATTAATGAAAGGGTGGTAGCATTGTAATTAAACTGCAAAAGATACAAAATGAAGGTAGTACAGGCTTACGCGCCTACATCCAGCCACGATGACGCTTCAGTTGAAAGCTTCTATGAAGACGTGGAATCGGCAATGAGTAAGGTGAAAACACAGTATACTATAGTAATGGGCGACTTTAATGCAAAGGTAGGGAAGAAGCAGGCTGGAGACCACGCAGTAGGAGATTATGGCATCGGCACTAGAAACGCCAGAGGAGAGCTACTAGTAGAATTCGCAGAACGCAATAATCTGCGTATTTTGAATACCTTCTACCGAAAACGAGAAAACCGCAAGTGGACATGGAGGAGCCCTAATGGCGTAAATAAGAACGAAATAGACTTTATAATGACTGCACACCCAGGAGTCGTGCAGGATGTGGAAGTGGTTGGCAAGGTAAGATGCAGTGACCATAGAATGGTACGGGCTCGAATCCGCCTAGACTTGAAGAAGGAACGACAGAAACTGATACGCAAGAAGCAAATCAATGAGCTAGCACTGAGAGGGAAAGTACAGGAATTCAGAGTGTCACTGCAGAACAGGTACTCTGCTCTTAGCGAGGAAACCAACCTTAGCGTAGATACAATGAATGATAATCTGACGAGTATCATCACGGAGTGTGCAGTGGAAGTTGGAGGCAGGGTAGCTAGACAGGACACCGGCAAGCTTTCCCAGGAAACGAAGAACCTAATTAAGAAGCGTCAAATCATGAAAGTGTCAAGTACAACAGACAAAATAGAACTGGCAGAGCTTTCGAAGCTGATTAATAGACGTAAAGTATGCGATGTAAAAAGGTATAACTTGGAGAGAATTGAGCACGCTCTGAAAAACGGAGGAAGCGTCAAAGCAGTGAAGAGGAAACTTGGGATAGGCAAAAGGCGGATGTATGCACTAAGGGACAAAGAAGGCAAATTAACTACCAATATGGATAGGATAGTTAAAATAGCGGAGGAGTTTTACCGAGATCTGTACAGTAGCCGAGACAACCACGACCTTAATACTATAAGAACTAGCAGTAACCCAGACGACACCCCACCGGTAATGATAGAAGAAGTCAGAAAAGCTTTGGAGAGCATGCAAAGAGGCAAAGCTGCTGGTGAGGATCAAGTAACATCAGATCTGCTGAAAGATGGAGGACAGATTGTGTTAGAAAAACTAGCACTCTATTTACGAGGTGTCTCCTGACGGGAAAAGTACCAGAGTCTTGGAAGAACGCTAACATCATCTTAATACATAAGAAAGGAGATGACAAGGACTTGAAGAATTACAGACCGATCAGCTTGCTCTCTGTAGTATACAAGCTATTTACAAAGGTAATTGCTAGCAGAGTAAAGAAAACATTAGAATTCAATCAACCAAAGGAACAAGCAGGATTTAGAACAGGCTACTCAACAATTGAACACATTCATACTATCAATCAGGTAATAGAGAAATGCTCAGAGTATAACCAACCACTATACATAGCCTTCATAGATTACGAGAAGGCGTTTGATTCAGTAGAAATATCAGCCGTCATGCAGACACTGCGGAATCAGGGCGTAGATGAAATATATATAAACATTCTGGAAGAAATCTACAGGGGATCAACTGCTACCATAGTGCTTCATAAAAAAAGCAACAGAATACCAATAAAGAAGGGTGTAAGGCAGGGGGACACAATCTCTCCAATGCTATTCACTGCGTGCTTGCAGGACGTTTTCAGAAGCCTAGAATGGGAACAGTTAGGGATAAGAGTTAATGGAGAGTACCTCAGTAACCTGCGCTTCGCCGATGACATTGCATTGCTGAGTAACTCAGGGGACGAATTGCAACTCATGATTACGGAGTTAGACAAGGAGAGCAGAAAGGTGGGTCTTAAAATTAATCTGCAGAAAACGAAAGTAATGAACAACAACCTCGGAAAGGAGCAGCGCTTTGCGATAGGTAATAGTGCACTTGAAGTTGTAAAAGACTATGTCTACTTAGGGCAGGTAATAACCGCAGAGCCTAACCACGAGATTGAAGTAACTAGAAGAATAAAAATGGGGTGGAGCACATTCGGCAGGCCCTCTCAAATTATGACAAGTAGATTGCCACTGTCCCTCAAGAGGAAGGTATATAACAGCTGTATCTTGCCGGTACTTACCTACGGAGCAGAAACCTGGAGACTCACAAAAAGGGTTCAACTTAAATTGAGGACGACGCAGCGAGCAATGGAAAGAAAAATGGCAGGTGTAACTTTAAGAGACAAGAAGAGAGCAGAGTGGATTAGGGGACAAACGGGAGTTAAGGATATCATAGCTGCAATAAAGAAGAGGAAATGGACATGGGCCGGGCATGTAGCACGTAGACAGGATAACCGCTGGTCATTAAGGGTCACCAACTGGATTCTCAGAGAAGGGAAGCGGGTAGGGGGAGACAGAAGGTTAGGTGGGCAGATGAGATTAAGAAGTTTGCGGGTATAAATTGGCAACAGCAAGCACAGGACCGGGTTAACTGGCGGAACATGGGAGAGGCCTTTGTCCTGCAGTGGACGTAGACAGGCTGATGATGATGATGATGATAATAATGAGACTGTGCGAACACTGAAGATTGAGTGCCCTCGACTCACTCGGTGCATTTTGATGCCGAAGCTTGAATGACGCTCTTTGAAAGAGAAAGAGATTTGAGGGAGGGCTAAGGAGGTGCTGGTGCCAGACGGATATTATGGGTTGATTTTAATGCTTTTTATGTCCAGTTCATTTTTTGAAAAATTTCGGAGCTATCTTTTGGACTACAAAGTAGAAAGAATAATTACCTGTACAGGACCCACCATGATGGTCGTGGCACTCGGCTGCAGACTCACAGGTCGTGGGATCGAATCACGGCCACGGCAGCTGCTTTTTGATGCAGGCAAAAGTGCTTGAGACGCGTGTGTTTAGATGTAAGTGCACCTTATAAAAACATAGGTGGTCGAAATTTACGGACCCTTCGCTAAGCGTAATTTTGACCACCTGGGGTTCTTTAACTTGCACCCAAATTTGAGCACACGGGCCTACAACATGTCCGCCTCCATCGAAAATGCAGCCACCGCAGCCGGGATTCGAACCCGCGACCTGCGGGTCAGCAGCCGCGTACCTTCGCCACTAGACCCCTGTGGCGGGGCTATTTTTTGTTATTATGCGTTTTAAAAACACTTGTTATAGACTTTTCGAAAGCACCTCTTTTTATTCCTACGAGGTCTGTCTGAAAGGTTTGTGTAGTGTACGCAAAATAAATAAAAAAAACAGCATAGTCATTCACATACATCAATGTGGTCATCTTCATTATTAAATAATTCATTTATTAATACTGCTAGCCCTAAAGATGGCTGTCACAGTGCGAAAGGTACAAATAGTTTTCAGGTGAGATTCGCTGCAAAGTTCTGTTGATAGTTTGCAGGGTTGTTACGAACAGCATAGAGAAATACACAAAAAAATGACCGCAGTTTCCCGAGTTGGAACACTGGTTAGCATGCGGAGCATATACGTTAAACTGCGATAAATGTGGTTTGTAATTTGCGACAGGCGTGTGTGTTATGAGTGAACACAAGTCCACACGAGTGAACACGCACGCACGTATGCTGCGAAAGACGATGTTTATTGACGATACGCTTTGGGTTTTTGAGCAAGATGGCTTTATGGTCCGTAAAGTGAAGGGTGAGTAGGTCTGGTTGCAGCGATCGAAGGTCGAAATTTGCAAAGACGTGGTCGATGCACTTTTCGCAAACCGTGGTCGGACGATGTTTGCCGTCGTGCGTTGCTCGTTTCAGCGAGTGCCGTGACTCCATGTAGTCGCACACCCAATCGTCCTTGCTGAAGTCGACGTTGAAATCGCCAACCATCACGAAGGGTTGTCGTTGCGGTCATTATTTCTGGTATTCTTCCACGGCTTCATCGATGTACTTCTCAACGGTTGCATACATTTTCACCAGCGACGTTAGACGTGGAGCGACCGCACAAACCAACCGACGAAGGGCGGCACGCCCCGACACTTGGTTATTTAGAGCGACAGCCGGCCCCGGCCTGCGCATGCGCGCGTTAGCATACAGCTGGCGCACGTAAAATTAAAGGTCGCGCGGCGCGCGGAGGGGAGAAGCGAGCGCAGTGCGCGCTGTGTTGAGAGGAGGAAGGGATGCACAGATGGCTAGCAAAAGAGAAGGGGAGGCTTTGGACGGTGACGGCGCATGATTAGCCCCTAGTATAACATGCTCCGCATGTAAAAGAATTGACAAAAGCCTACTAAAAAGGGCAAACAAGGAGCAGAGTAAAGTGCACCGTGTTCAATAGCAAAGGACCACTGTACGCAGCATCGCAAGATTGTTAAAATCATTTATGCAGGATAAAACCTATATGTAGCCACAGTGTCATACATAGAAAACCCGTCGTACCTTATCTTCAAATGATGTTAGCGGAGAACATTTGATTGGGAATTCAGGTAACATCTTCCATTCATCGTTAACATGCGGGAAGTAATTGAACCTAAAACAGTCGTTACGACAAACAAGGGGCGCGTTGTAGATACTATGACGATACTTGTAGTTAGACTTAATTCGTTGGTTCTACCACTTTTTTCGTTGCCACAAGCATGTCTGGAATTATTCTGCGAAGCAATTTAGTAACAATGCTATTTCCAATGTTAATGAGTAGTCATGCTAAGAAATAGTCGTTGCATCAGCGAATTGCCACCGCCAGAGCACCAGTGTGCGTCACAAAAAACAATATAAATAAATAAATAAATAAACAAACGAATAATTATCACAGGGCGATAATTACAGCCACTACTGGAGACATTCTCAGCAGAGCAACGCAATTGCGTGCCAGAATATTCGCAATGTCATCCTTCAAAGACCCGTAGCGGCGCGTTATCGTGGCCATAAAATTAAGCACAACTCTTTAATACTAATTGGGTTGCGCGATGGACACACGAGATCTCTCATACGGACGCTTCAGATCTTCTGTACATATAAAAAGCTGCATCAGTCAATTAACAATTAGCAGTGCATAATTATATGGCTGTCAACAAACACGATGAACATGAGCAAATGTGAATTTCTTCTACGGAGTCTTGGTGTTGGCTCATCTTCGCCTTTCTTCTGGCCTATTCCACAACACCAGCTGAACGTCATAATTGTAAACCTACGTTTCGTTGCCCGTGATGAACATTAGCAGTAATTCACCTGTGTGTTTCGAATTTTTGCAATCTCTGCATGGAGAGAGCACTAAATTGTGTCTCATTTTCTCTCGCACACTGCATGAACTTTTGGGACCAGTCACGTAATAGTGCTTGAAGAAGTTTTCAGGTTGTCTTTTTTTTATCCGGCGATTGTGTCGCACTCTTGATATTTGCAGGCGAAGCAAGCGGTGCCAAATAAACCGGCTGCCGGGAACAGGCAGGCTCAGAACAATTTCGCAGATACCGGATCACAGGGGGAGTGAGAACACTGGTGCGTAACAAAGCCAATATAAATACTTGTATTCCGTAATAATATAAGGATCAGAACCAGAGTGACCAGAGCCATTTTCGAGGCATGGAGCCGGTAGGAAGGGGGGATCAACTGAGGGTGAGGGGACTGTTTTAGTGGAGCTGCAGAGGATGCAGAAGCCATTTGATGAGCTACATGTGTACTTGGAGTGAAATGTATAAAGCGAGTTTTCTGGCGCAAAATTTGACTCAGGGTTGACAAGAATCTGTCTTTTGTCTATTTTTTTCCTACTGTAATTATATAAAAGTCTGCGAAGTCTCTACATGCATGTAAAGATATATTGCAATGCTACTGTACATTATATCACTCATTTGGAAGACACTCTCCCTACAAGTTTTGAGGTATAGGCGCTGGCTTCATCGCTGGAGGGCATCGCACTTCTGACAGGCTCCGAAAATTCATCGTTAGTTTTGTTTTCAGGGAACATGTAGTGGTTGCTGGGCATCCTAAGATCTGGTTGAACGATGTGCGATATAGTGGATGTTCGCATTTATTGCCTTTCACCAGGTTTTTAACATTAAAAAGTTTGAATCAACTGTAAAAAAACCATGGTTTGTTCAGGTGTCTTTTCTATTTCTTATTTTATGAATCTTGAATTGGGCCAAGTGTGGGAAGACTCGTGTTAGCAGTTACCTCTGCAGCTCCTTTCATCTTGCTCAGTGCCTGATATCACATGCATGCCGCATCGCGCTCGGTTGTCTCGCTCAGTTAGCGTGCAAAGTATGAATAGAGCAAAGATAAGGTATTTGATGTAGCGTACAGCTCTGAAAAACGGAGGAAGCGTCAAAGCAGTGAAGAGGAAACTTGGGATAGGCAAAAGTCGGATGTATGCACTAAGGGACAAAGAAGGCAAAATAACTACCAATAAGAATAGGATAGTTAAAATAGCGGAGGAGTTTTACAGAGATCTGTACAGTAGCCGAGACAACCACGACCTTTAATACTATAAGAACTAGCAGTAACCCAGATGAGACCCCACCAGTAATGATAGAAGAAGTCAGAAAAGTTTTGGAGAGCATGCAAAGAGGCAAAGCTGCTGGTGAGGATCAGGTAACATCAGATCTGCTGAAAGATGGAGGACAGATTGTGTTAGAAAAACTAGCACTCTATTTACGAGGTGTCTCCTGACGGGAAAAGTACCAGAGTCTTGGAAGAACGCTAACATCATCTTAATACATAAGAAAGGAGATGACAAGGACTTGAAGAATTACAGGCCGGTCAGCTTGCTCTCTGTAGTATACAAGCTATTTCCAAAGGTGATTGCTAACAGAGTAAAGAAAACATTAGAATTCAATCAACCAAAGGAACACGCAGGATTTCGAACAGGCTACTCAACAATTGACCACATTCATACTATCAATCAGGTAATAGAGAAATGCTCACAGTATAACCAACCACTATACATAGCCTTCATAGATTACGAGAAGGCGTTTGATTCAGTATAAATATCAGCCGTGATGCAGACACTGCGGAATCAGGGCGTAGATGAAGTATATATAAACATTCTGGAAGAAATATGCAGGGGATCAACTGCTACCATAGTGCTTCATAAAGAAAGAAACAGAATACCAATCAAGAAGGGTGTAAGGCAGGGGGACACATTCTCCCCAATGCTATTTACCGCGTGCTTACAGGAGGTTTTCAGAAGCCTAGAATGGGAACAGTTAGGGATAAAAGTTAATAGAGAATACCTTAGTAACCTGCGCTTCGCCGATGACATTGCATTGCTGAGTAACTCAGGGGACGAATTGCAACTCATGATTACGGAGTTAGACAAGGAGAGCAGAAAGGTGGGTCTTAAAATTAATCTGCAGAAAACGAAAGTAAAGTACAACAACCTCGGAAAGGAGCAGCGCTTCGAGATAGGTAATAGTGCACTTGAAGTTGTAAAAGACTATGTCTACTTAGGGCAGGTAATAACCGCAGAGCATAACCACGAGATTGAAGTTACTAGAAGAATAAGAATGGGGTGGAGCACATTCGGCAAGCACTCTCAAATTATGACAGGTAGATTGCCACTATCCTTCAAGAGGAAGGTATATAACAGCTGTATCTTGCCGGTACTTAGCTACGGAGCAGAAACCTGGAGACTTACAAAGAGGCTTCAGCTTAAATTGAGGACGACGCAGCGAGCAATGGAAAGAAAAATGGTAGATGTAACCTTAAGAGACAAGAAGAGAGCAGAGTGGATTAGGGGACAAACGGGGGTTAAGGATATCATAGTTGAAATAAAGAAGAGGAAATGGACATGGGCCGGGCATGTAGCGCGTAGACAGAATAACGGCCGGTCATTAAGGGTAACTAACTGGATTCCCAGAGAAGGGAAGCGGGTTAGGGGGAGACAGAAGGTTAGTTGGGCAGATGAGATTAAGAAGTTTGCGGGTATAAATTGGCAGCAGCAAGCACAGGAACGGGTTAACTGGCGGAACATGGGAGAGGCCTTTGTCCTGCAGTGGACGTAGTCAGGCTGATGATGATGGTGATGATGACAGCAAACGGGAGCTGCAGTAGGCCTGGTGAATTAGGTCAACCATCCATTAGACGAAGATGCCAAAATAGCGGCATCACATGATTTGTGCGGCTCTACAGTGTGCTAACCCCGGGATTTCCTGATCCACGAAAGTTTTTGTGGCTTCCAATAGCGCGGGGTGAACACAATTGGACCCATTATTTGAGCAGGTATTGATTTCGCATGAGTACATAAGTGAACCCAGCTCTCTGCAAGCCTGACTTTATTGACAAAAATATAGTGTCGCTAAACTGATTGGTCAAGGTGGCAGGTTAGTTGCTGTTGGCAAAATGGGTTTGATGAAATGCTTGAATTAGTGTTGGCTCGGCTGAATAGCTTTTGCTTTTTTGGTTTTGGCATTTAGCTCGAATGATCCAAAGTAATTATAGGCTCCTTCCTATTGATGAAATTCATGTAGCCGGGGTTTGAGTATTTAGTTCAAATGTGTCAGTCAAATACAGGTAAAGGACTAAATGCTTCCAAAAATCATTACTGTGAATGTAGCTGGAGTCAACTTTTTTACAAGGAACTTTTAGATAAGGTGACGCCGTGTCCCTGACGAAGAAGGATCAACTTACAGGAATTCGGTTCCCAGCGACGTTCTCTTTTGTAAAACTTCTGATCGCTTCAAGCCTCTTCATGCCTCCGAACTTCACCCTAGTTTGGTACTAAAGTTCTGTAAGGAAAATATGTGCGCTCCCATAACAAACGTGACTGGGTCAAGTACGACAGGTCCTATTCGTGATCATTATTAATTTTCGCATTAGTTCGGATATTTTGTGTTGCCACGCCGCGGTGGTCTAGTGGCTATGGTACTCGGCTGCTGACCCGCAGGACGCGGGATCAAATCTCGGCTGCAGAGGCTGCATTTCCGATGGAGGCGGAAATGTATGTACGTGTGCTCAGATTTGGGTGCAGGTTGAAGAACCCCAGGTGGTCTAAATTTCCAGAGCCCTCCACTACGGCGTTTCTCATAATCATATGGTGGTTTTGGGACGTTAAACCCCACATATCAATCAATCGGATATTTTGGGTTGAATGTTCGCTCACTTTGTGCATGTGTCAGGCGTTAATGATAAATGCTTTATGGATTGACACTTTAACGCCAGGGGCCTGTCTGTTTTTGTTTCATGGCAAACGTGCAATTAAAAGCTTATTTTAGCCTTGCTGATAGAGCTTAGTCCTATATAGAAACCGGTCAGCTTCCCTTTCACCACTTCAGAAAACACGAACGAAATGTTTGTTTTAAATATGGTAAACAAGATTTTACGAATGGCTACATCGCCCAAGCAGCCAGCGGACGCGAAAAAGGCACGAGCGCATTCCACTTGATTGCGAAGTGGTTAAGGAAGGCTCCCTCGGTAACCCTGTTCCTCTCAATTTTTCGTCTTTACCCTCTATTTTGGTGACCTTACCGGCGACGTCATAAAAGAAATGTTCTGTTCGTAATTTCTCTCTAGTAGGATGCTCCGCAACCGCCAGTGGTAAAACCAGCGCTGCCGCTCCGTATTAGCATGCGAGAGCGAATACATGGGAGGTATAGCGAGTTTCCACTCCCTGCTGCAGACACTAAGTCAATGCTGTATGTCGCCAACATTGTGCAACTAGACAGAAAATTCTCTGTTACAATTAGGGACGTTTACAGATTTTTTGACGAGCATGGCGTTGTAAATTGTTTGTTGAACCTCCCGCGGTAATGATGCGCCATCAAAGGACTTCAACGTTGATGAAGGAGAGAACCTACAGTGAAATAGAACATGCTCTTTGACATGAATCCTGGGCTTTGTGTCTTTTTCACTTGGCGCCTTTAAGCGCCGAAGTGCAGTTTTCCCACACATGAGACCAAATTATAGACTTCATGAAAACCGTTGTGTTACATGGTTGGTGTAATACAGGCATTACTTCTGCCTGTCCCCATCATCACACATCACTCGTCGTCAGCTTTGCCCCGTGCACAGTATTTTAAACCAGAGTATACTAGCTCAAGCTGGATTCTATGTGTTACACTGATATTATCTTCAAGTTCAAATTAGGTAAGAATTTTTGCTTGGCTTGCCTTCCCATCATTAGACGTAAATAATAACGACCGGACACCACCTGACTTGCCCACGCTGGTTGAAGACAGGGAAGGCATCCAGTTCCATCCGGTTCAGCTCGTCAAGTACATGGATTCGGCCAGCGTCACGGCCAAAATGCTGACCAGCTCGGTAGCTACCAGATGTTTCATCTTGCCAGTTGTGAGTATTACGAGTATGAATGTCTGCGCCAATTTCGTGTGAAACTTTGTTCAACTCAGAGAGGCGACCTCACGGGAAGAGTATACGCGTCTTACCATGTTATTCACGCAAAGAACGTTTGTTCTGAAAGTCACGACATGTGCTTGTGCTGCGGAGATCGCGAGTAGCCATTTAAGGTTCAGAGCAGCATGGCTGCTCAGAACATTATATGGCTCTGAGCATCGGCTGCAAAAGCACGCGCATATCCGGTATTTTTGGCCCCGTTACTGAAGAAGCAAGCAATAATCATGAAGGGCCAAAGGAAAGTGGCTGACTTACTTCGACTATGTTCGCCTTATTTGCAGTCCTAATTATTGCGCGTGTTTTTGTGTATGTTTACTGTCACAGGTGGTATCTCTGCTGTACTACGACAATGTGAAAGGCCACTTGGGACAACCGGCACCAGCGGGATACCCCGTCGTGTGCGTTGCGGTAACATGCAGTTGTAGTTTGCACGACGTCCGCATTGAATCATATGTTCCACAAACACACAAACACTCATGCACACTCACGCACAGACACACACACACAAGTGCCCAGGTACACGCACACAAAACCGTGGGTCTGCTATGAATTAAATTGGACTTTTTGGCAGGATGAGCCAGCTGGTTCCTGCAGTCACTTCTTGCAGCCGTGGGACCTGCATCACCCAGGCTTTGCCACTCTGGGTGCCAGCTGCAAAGGATTCACGAGTAACGGTCCTCCGAACACCCTCCTCTACACGTGGGAGGCAGAAGCCACAGACGACATCACAGACCTGAGGATAGTGAAGAAAAGAATTGAAAAAAAGTACGGCAGGAACGTCTAGTCTTGCGATTATCCATAAAGAGTTTTAGGATGAAAATAAAAAAAACGTTGCGCATCCACTTATATACCAATTTTTTCTGAAAATCACTAACGTTTTTCGTATTTCGAGATAATGATCATAGGAAATAATTGCGCACGGCGAAAATAGAGAGAGGATGTCGACAGGATGATCAGATTTTACTCTTGTGGTTAAATAATTGTGACCACAATGGATCACTACGTGTAACTCTTCCGCACATACAGCGTGATATGCAAAGAAGCTCGTGTGCCAAGCTGGTAGAAATGAATCCAGGGTTCTACAGTACGATTTAAAACTTAAGCTAGCACTTAATAAATTGAGAGCTATCCGAACCCCATGAAACCTCTTTCCTCCGACAAAAAAAAGGCAGATCCCACGTATACTAGAGAATCGACCCTATTCGAAGCATGCGGAGTGAAGGCGACTATATCGCATCTTTTTTATCGAGCGAGGCGTGATTAAATGACGCTAAATGTATGTACAAATGTTGCACGCACAGACGTATGTTGAAGAGCTGCAGATGTGGATATAATAAGCTGTTTGCAATTGCGCAACGATGCCAACTGGAAGATGTGTATTACCAACACAAGAAGCTGATATGAAGCGATGATGCTCGCGAGGATGTTGGCCCTGGACACTGCTACGTAAATAATCTTCAGCGCATGGCAACTAACCACAATTGACGTAAACTTGACGTGACGGCTGTATGAAAGGACTACATATGTAATGTTTATAAAATTGGATAGGCAGCACTGCAACCACTAGTGACGTTTCACGAAGATTGGCGTCTATTTGAACAGTAGTTCCGAGACCTGGCATAGCTCTGTGGTAGAATGCTTCATCGCCATGCAGAATTTCTTGGTTCGATTCAAGCTGGAACCCTGACATTTATTCTATGCCTTCTTTGGGTCGACGCTACCGATGCACGGTAATGCTTAACGCTCACGCGCTAAAATTGTCCATGTGTGTTCTCGTCATTCCTGGGTAGATACGAAGTGTCAATCACCTGTGGAACATACCCGACCATCACTAGCAAATACCCGCCCATGGAAATGTGCGACTGCCTCGCCAAGGCGCCATAAGTAGCCCTTAAAAGGGCTGCGCGCGAAGAGCACGGAGCGAAGTTCGGGGTGAGGACGGGAGCGCAATAACACACGTCCTCCTTGCTTGAAATCTCATCCGCCCTCTTCGTACGTATCTATCCATCTAGCCGCTTACGTTTGGGTGCTTACATGGTCAACCCCTTAACTTGGCGTGAATAAATATTAGCATGGGAGAGTAAGATGGATTGTTGAATATGACGCGCTGGTCAAGACATAAATAATGTCACAATCCCGTCGGGTACGTCGCCAAACTATTCCCGTCACACACACACACACACACACACACACACACACACACACACACACACACACACACACACACACACACACACACACCAGCAGCAGCAGCAGCAGCAGCAGCAGTAGCAGGAGGAGGAGGAGGAGGAGGAGGCCCCAGCCAAGCCAGCTAGCTCCAAAAAGCCCCAGCCGCAGAAAGTCAGCAGCCATCACACTGCTGCTGTCTCCGCGGCTTCGAGCAAAGGGAAGGCGTATACCTGATCTTGCTCTACTCCTGCCACGGCCGTGGCTCTCTGCGAGGGATACCCCCCTGGCAGCAACACCTCCTCATCTCCTTCAACCACTTCGGCCGCCGAGCAAACGGCGTCTGCCTACAGCGAGCGCGGCGTTTCCCAAGCACGCTCCCGCGTTCTGACGGTCCTCACATTGTTGACGACCTTCCTCCGATTGGATGTGCGGCCACCATCATCTTTCGGCCTGTCTGGAAGAAGGCTAACTTCCTGGCTGCTTCGAGGGATGCGATCGCCGCCTTCCTTTCGGGGTTCCCAGCCACCAAGCGAGTGCGGGTGAATTTCCGGCGCAACCTTGTTGCTGTGGACAGCCATCCCAACACCGATCTGGCTGCCCTACTCCAGGTCGGAACGATCAGTGCAACCAAGGTTCGAGCCAAACAACTCGACCAGCACACCTGCGTTGGCATGGTTTTTGGAGTGGACCCAACGATCCCCTTCGAGGACCTCGCCGACAACCTTGCTTCACCTGTGCCCATCGTGTCCGGTGTACGCAGAGGCAACTGCCTCACCCTCACCTTCGCTGGGACTACCGTCCCACCGGATATCCTGCTCTATAAGCAAAGGCGCCCATTTCAACCCCGTCAGCCCGGCCTCTGCAATGCTCCCGTTGCGGCCGCTTCGGGCACGCAACCGCCACCTGCTATCGGGACGAATGGTGCTTGCGCTGCGGCCTTAAGCACGCCCCAGAATCGTGTGCAGCACACCCCCGTTGCTTAAATTGTAGCGGAAAACACCCTGCAACCGGGCCCCGCTGTCCAGCCTGGCAACTTCATCGCAAAGCCGCGGTCATCATGGCCTCAACTGACGGCACGGTGACTCGCCGCCAAGCCCTGCAGCACGCTAGGACCCCTGGCAGCAACTCCTCCATCATAAAGGGTCGCTCCTTCCGGGATGCGCTCTCCGGTACCGGCGACACCACCTCGGATGCCGCCCCTTGTCCTGCAACGAGTGCGCCCGTCGTCCCCACAACAACGACGACTGCCCCGCTCTCGGCCACAGCTCAGCCGGCCCCTACTGTCGTCGAAAAGCGCTCGACAGTGACGCAGACACCGCGCGCTTTTTCGCAACCGCCGGTTCCCGTCACCGTCAGCACAAGCACGACGATGGAGCCCGCTACTGCAACCTCGCAGCAACCTGAGGTCCAAAAAAGGAACAAGCACCTGACCGCCCTTGCTACAGCACTTCGAGTGGCACTCAGGGCCCTACCAGAGGGCTATGATCGCAATGTCGCTTCTTGGGCTCTCTTCCCCTTCGAGGCTCGTGCCCAACAGTTTGGAATCAACCTGGAGGACTCACCTGGTTATCAGGAAGCCGGCTCCCGTCCGTTATAAATCGTACACATCACTGTGCCGCTGGCCTTCTTGGTGGTAAGTCCCAGTCGACTGCGTCTGGTATACTTGATTTGCGCGTATGCTTACTTCGCTCTTTTTTTTTCTTCTTCCCCTACTGCTACATCGCGCTGTGCACCACGCCTTTTTTTTCCTGCTCCGAGTTCCACGTGTCCTTGTTTACATGGGCTGCTCCGAGCTGCCGGACGGCTTTTTTTTCTTTTTTCTCTTTCTTTTTTCTCCCCCTTCTTTTTTCTTTTTGTAATCTTTTCCTTCCTACTCTACGTGGGCGCGTTCAGCCATTGCAGCAGGCACTATCTCCCCTTCACTATCAGTTTGGGAGCGCCCTACCTTCTTTCCACTTGTTCAGTGGTTTCTTTTATTTTCTCTTTTTTTTCCTCTCTTCCTTCCTTTTGACGGGCGCATCTCCTCACCCCCGGCTTCTCCGCGGGCCTTTCTGTATGTCGCGCTTTCGCGTTTGTTTCTTGCACGCGTGCGCGATACGAGTGATCGAATGCTTTTCACCACTCTCCTCTTACCTCTTCTGCTCTGTCTCTTTAATTTCCATCCCCCTTCCCTGCGCTTACCTGTGGAGGTGCCCTCGTTAAGAGAGGCAGTAACGGGACAGCGCTTTTTTCTTCCTTTTCCTCTTTCATAGCCACTCAGATACGTACGAAGTCACCGAAATTCGCTAAGAAATGCCTCACAATAAAAAAAGACAATGCTGAATTTTACATATTCTTAGAAGAATTCACACATTCGCAATGGCGCCTCCTGTTACTATCAAATGTATCGCGGAAAATGTTGTAGACTACCCTGAAAATTCGTCATTCATTCGCGAGACATAGATCGGAGAATCGTCCCCAAACTAAAGCTGATTTACCTTTTGTTCCTCTCTCTCGCTCTCAAGAGGTCGTCCGGTAATAGACTGTCCCAACTGCCGCATTGACTGGAGCAGAAATGTCGTCTTCCCGCAGGTCCTTGGAAGTATGTACATCTCGAGCGGATCTACCGTGAGACGCATCGTTCAAGAAACACGAGACGCTTCAGGTTGCTGACAGACTTTCAGCGAGCTTGTGATTATCAGCGGCTCACAAGATGCGTGTGGTGCACTTCATATAGCGTATAATCGAGTTCACAATAAATTGATTAGCCCGATAGCATCTCCATTATAGTTCTATTTGTTTATTTTGCCCGTTCAACTAACAGAAACGGGCACTAAAGCGTAGTGCCTTGTAGTAAAGTTCGCAATCCAGAAGCACAGTGTTTATTGCTTACGCCACATTTATCGCAGCAGCGTTCCGAAAATTTCTCTACAATAGAAGCTTGCTAGACGAATCAAGAAATCGAGTTACACAAGTAATGGCACACATTCAGATTTTTAAATACGAGACAGTCCGTGTAATCAGCCTAATAATAGCTATAATCTATGTGCGTATTAACAAGCGATGTCCCAATGTTGAAATTCTACTTGATGTATTTATTTACGTGGGCAATAATTTAATCAAAACTCAAGTTTGTTTTCCCGAACCGTGCTAAGTGCACATATAATTCCGTAATCTATAGAGTCCAATACTTTGAACAAATTTTCTCATTTTATATAATGCAGGCATCTGTGTCGGTGACAAGCAACATGGGCAGGATGTGACTGCCTCCATGGAATACCTGAACGGCACTGGTCCAGCAGCACAAGCTGGTCGCCTTCAC
The DNA here is from genome assembly GCA_013436015.1 of Rhipicephalus annulatus. Classification (NCBI taxonomy): domain Eukaryota; kingdom Metazoa; phylum Arthropoda; class Arachnida; order Ixodida; family Ixodidae; genus Rhipicephalus; species Rhipicephalus annulatus. The sequence goes on along the minus strand of WOVY01001125.1, from coordinate 61,813 downwards.
ATTACTGTTCGCATAAGACACAGAGTGTACATGCGTGCTGTTTGCTTTGCCAATTATAGTCACTGATTACACACGTACGTGCTAACACTTCTGGTTCGCACGTACGTATGGTCTGCTCAAAAGTTCCCAGGCCACTTTTCCATTTTCTATGGAAGCATGGCCTGGTACATACGAACCACAAGAGTTTGCACGTAGGTATGTAATCAGTATCATTCCTGTGTTCACTCTATGAACCTACCGAGTTTTATTATAATTTTTTTTTATTTTAGCGGCACAGCTGCGTAAGTTTATGAAAGCTTTGTTAGTCGTGAACAGATATTATCATCATCAGAACCGTGAGCTATCTTCGCCCTCTTTTGCTTCGCCCACAGGACACGTTCACTGATTTGTCCGGTGCGGGCTGATGAGATAACTCTGATAGGTGGGGTAACGAGTACACTGAGGCAAATCGAAAGAGAAAGAAAGAAAAAAGACGATACAAAGAGAATTTTTTGGCGAGAGGGGTTAGAACTTGCATACCTACGATCCGAAGACGCTCGTTGTAACCACTCGGCTATCCTGGCACATGGAGTAGAGCTTAGCATAGCCTTTGTAGTATAGTATAGCAAGGCTGTGAGGAAGGGGATGGTGGGTAAAGGAATGCATATCCCTGTATGGTGATTGAGAAGTGCTAGTGATAGAGATGATAGAAGAACCCTTGATAATCAGCATTCTAGCGCAGAATTTGCATCACACCCAAAAGGAGGAAGTATATGAAACTACACTATTGCTAGTGTTTCTTAGTAGTCTCACTTGACAAATGCTGTAAACTTCTGCCTGTGCAAGTCGCTGCAGACTCTTCAAAATTGAAAGAGGGTAGCCAACCACCGAACTGAAGGTATACATTCAGAGATCGTTATTCTTGTACAGCGAAAATAACTTAATGCTACAGAGCTTGTCACCTTTGAAATGAGTTACGCGCAAGAGTGCAGCTTGCTGTTAATGCTGCGGCGTCATTTTCTAAAATAGCGAGCGACATTCAACAAAGAAACATTTTCGTTGTTACCTAACCACAAAGACCAGGTTATAATAATGTGCGCACCGAATGATGTCTTTGCCATTGAGGTAGTGTAAGAGTTGATTATTCATCTGCCAGTCTAACAATTGTCACGAAAAAATAACTGCTGAGAGCTGAATTCAAGCATGCTTCATGTTACCATTTCATATATTTTTATATATAAAAGTTTATACAAACTCTATATTTTATTTGTACATTTGACTTCTCCAGCATCCAAACCTCAGTGATAAGTAGAGGCCGGATTTTTAGGGAACTAAAAAAGCTTGTTTCCGTCACCAAAATAGGCAAGCACAACACCGCCTTAGGGCTCCAGAATTGTAAATATAAGTACAAATAATTTAGACTGATTCAAATAATTTAAAACAAAAAAGAGCGCAACGTTTTTCTACGACTGGAAGCAAGAAATGTTATTGTTTCTGATAGCACAAAGGTCCCAACGGTTGAACATAGTCATGCATTTATGGCGTTATTATCAGAACACGGTCTTTCTTTTTATTTTCTAGCGTGAGCCGGGTCTCTTTTCAACGTGGCAGAGAGAGCCAGCAAAGACACAGATAGCTAAACCGCTAAACGATCAGAAGGGAGGGTTTCCTGGTATTATCAGGTTTTAATCGCATCGGGTCAGTTTATTTCCTGTAGGTGGACACTTTGAAGGCCCCTCACTTGGCATTTCGAGCTGACAATTGTAATGCATGCACTGATCTCTCGAGATAAGCTCTGCCAAGATTTACAACGCTACGTATTGCTGAAAGACGTAAAATTGCAGACTTTATGCCGCTTGCCCTCCTTCTCGTGGGCGCGAGCCCCATGGGAGGGGGGGGTGGTGACATATAACAAGGAAATATACTGCCCTTACGTCGCTCCTGTACGTACACTTTAGAGCTACCGTTCACTCTTAATCAGGCCATAGTTAAATACTGGTTATGTCCAGAAAACCAAACAAAAATTGAGCCGTCTTCATCTGATCACGTGCTCACGCCAAAGAGAATAAATCTTGCTCAACGTCTTGGAGCTCCTTTATGATGACTTGAACAACTGCAAAACCACATCTAGCATATCCATTTGTTTGTTTGTTTCTCATTAAAAATAATGGCATGTACCCACTGAGGAATATTGGCCAAAAATGAGAGTGAGAAAGAACATTTATTAAGAGTCCGGCGATGCTAAATCGGGGCGGGCTTGAACACTGGCCTAGGCATCGGCCGTGAGCCCTTGGGCTCGGGCGGCTTCCTCGGCTCGCTCGACAGCCAGCCCATAGTTGTTGTTCTAATGCGGAGCTGAGCAGAGCCGCCTCCCAGCGCACCCTGCGGTTCGAGACTGCCTCCTCGTTTGTACTGCTAACTGCGTCATTGAGAGTCCCGCCACGGTGGTCTAGTGGCTAAGGTACTCGGCTGCTGACCCGCAGGTCGCGGGATCAAATCCCGGCTGCAGTGGCTGTATTTCCGATGGAGGCGGAAATGTTGTAGGCCCGTGTACTCAGATTTGGGTGCACGTTAAAGAACCTCAGGTGGTCAAAATTTCCGGAGCCCTCCACTACGGCATCTCTCATAATCATATGGTGGTTTGGGACGTTAAACCCCACAAATCAATCAATAAATCAGCGTCATTGAGACTCGAGAACTCCTATAACATATGCCCCAGGGTGTTCCGGAAATCGCATGCTTTGTATCTGTCGAATACAGGTCAGGGTAACAGAGGCGAAATATCACTGAATTTGGAAAAGTGTCTGTTTGCAGTTGTCTCCATGCAACTGACTGCTTCTTAGTTAATTTGCTATGTGGTGGTGGGTGTTTACGCCTACCGAGCTTGTAGTGCTACGTAATCTCACTGTAGCGAGTCATACCTTCCTCCCACTCCCACACTTTTCCGCGTGTGGCCTCAGTATAGAGGCGGCATAGGCATGCGCAGCTGCCTGGTTAATCAGTAGTTGAAAATTTGAAAGGCGCGCGCTTGCGCCAAGAGGAGCCTTTTTTCTCTTGTTCTTTGTGCGGCTTAATGATGATGGAAATCAACAGAAATAAAACAAAAAATTAAAACTTGGAAAGAGAGAAAGAAACAAAGAGAGGAGCAAAAAGCCGCCAGCTAAGCACAGTCACAGCGAAAGCTGTAAGAGCGGCTTTTAGGAGCCTTTGTTAAACCCTCTTTGGGTAACTGCTACAAGCACGCTTGCAGCGAACCCATTACGCCATAAATTATCGTAATTTTTTCCGTAGTAGAGAGACATTCAGTGGGCTGTCGGTCGTCATCCTTCACAGAATCGTGGTACCCATTACGTCTTCTTGCAAAGAATTCGTTCATGCTGTGGCTGAAGAAGATGAAGAATTATGCCTGAAACTTTCTACTATATAACCTCAATTATTCTAAAATGTTATACTATTTTATAAAAGCACTTATTATCCCCCACAGTAGGTATACGTCACAGTTAGTATATGATCAGGAACAAGCTTCGGTGATGGCAGTCGATGACTCACTCATTGCCCAATTTGCATTGTGCGATGCCTCGTTGTTTCTTTGCTGTTCTATTGATGTTTTATTTATGGCAGAGACTATAGTGACGGGGCCTGTCAGTGCAGTATACTATCGTTAAAGTTTGGGGGCCCGTCACCGTGAAGGAATAGTAACAGTAACGGGGCCCGTCATATTAAGGATGCAGATACAGTGACGGCCGCGTCGTCGTAAAGCAAGTACACTACGGTGAGGTGGTCCGTCACCGCAGTGGAATGATAAAAATGAGGGGCCCGTTACTGTAAATTTGTTGTTGTATTGGACACCACCGTACAATGAATGACTTGACGCGCAGTTGGGGAAGCGGTCGTCACGCAGGTCGTCAGTTTGAATTCCCGTATTTGAATGTATGTAATCAAGCATTTTTTTCAAGGTCATGCTGCAAGGAAATCATGTCGCTGTCAGCGGCGGTTAGTAGACAGCCCTATACTATGTGGATTTCATGACGCAGTGTAGTTAGTGTGCGACTTCAGCGTGAATCGCGTTTTTTTATTTTCTTTTCTCAGTGTTTTTTCAAGTATTCTTACTTGTTTTTAAATTAAAATCGCGTTGATTTGTTGGGGATATAAATATCAACTTCCTTTTACGTTCAACTTGGATTGAAGACCTTTCCCGATAATTTACGACTGATACTACGTTGGGTGAGCAGATTCCGTTGTATGCATGCAACTAAGCCTTATTATCGCATTAAAAACAACCACCATAGGCGGGGTTTGCGTTCCTCTCCATTGACACCATAGCTCCTACTAATAATTTCTTACACAGTGATGTTTGTAAATCAATCCGTTTCGCGTATTTTCCGCGTCGCTGTATGAAGGTGACTTGTGGGCTGATGCCAAACGACGTGCACGTCAACATAGAATGTGTTCCGACCCTCAGGGCTGTGTGGTTGGACATTGTGTTTCAATAAGTCTGAAAACCACAATACATATGACTACAATACAAGTAGCTCCGACTCGGGGCCTACTTCGCCCGTAATCTCACACGCAGACTTATCCATGTGATTAAATCGGCTCTTTCAAACGAGGAGATATGCACGTTCCTTTTGTTTCATGAATGTGTGCTATGTAAACGTAGAAAGGGTTTCGAGCTCTCTACGGTGCAGTAGATACTCGCACGGTGGTCTGCTCTCTGTGGCTGTCTTCCCATCCTGAGATGACGCTTGTCCTGCGGGAGCGAAACGTGTTTCGTATCGTTCTCTGCGATCAAAACGCGACTGCGCCTAAGTCGTGGGCTTGACTGGTCATCTGGATGCTTTAATTGGCAAATTGAAAGTGCTGCCATGGTGCGGCTTCGGGCTTGGGTAAACCACAACGTGTGACCTAGTCGATGAAACCAATACGCAAGAATGAACGTGCGTCTCGCAGCGTCGACGTATCCTACAACGAGGAAAGGTAGCCGTAGGGAGCTTGAACGCGCAGCAGTGAAGAAAAATAACTAAAAACTTCTTTCCCATAAGTAAGAGCCAAACAGTAGCACTCTGTCGAGGCTCGTCACTATAGGCAGCTTCGTTCAAAGGGGCCACCACATAATTACATAATTACGGAGCTGCTTCGATGTGGTATGTGTCTGTGCACGCGCTTTTAATGGTGGCGGTGAAAACTCGTTTACACTTGCAGTACTTCAGGGGATATCCCGTTGGGGCACCTCAGATCAGAATTCTGCGGTATGAGCTGCCACTCAGCGAGCCGGTTCCATCAGCGCGAACTTCAACTCAGCCGATCGCGCAGCTTCTCGCTCATCGCTCCACGAAAGGATGCTGCCTTCAAGATAGGCAACCTTACTCAAAACAATACGAAAGCAGAAAAGAAAGAGAGGAGCTCAGTTGGTCAGCCCGACTCAAACTGAAATCCCACACCAACAACGTATACCCACTGCACCTCAAAAAATCAACGGGGTAGGGCTAACAACCGGCACAAACAGCGACATGGTTTTCTTGCAAAAAAACGAAAACAAAAACAAAATTACAACTCCTTGAAAGCAGTGACGTGAATATTGACGCACCACAATTAAAAAAGTAACATATAGAAATAAGAAAGAAGGACTTGAACTGACGACCTGAGCATGACTGCATTCCCTACTGCGCGTCAAACCACAGCGCCAACAGAACAGCTAGCTGTGCCGTCTAAAAAGGCTACAAATTCACGGCAACGGGCCCCCTCGCCCTATTCATTGCTTCACGGTGACGAGGCCCGTCGCTACAGATACATCGCAATTATGACTGGCCCCGTCACCGTAATCACGAATTCACTACGCTGACGGGTCCCCTCACTTTAACGATAGTACGGCGCTGACGGGCCCCGTCATCGTAGTCACAATAGGTGAACAGTAAAAGAGCGAGGGATTGTGGGATGCACCGTCTGTTACGAGCTTCTGGTTCGAGAAGAGTAGACGTCGGCAAACCGCTTCGCCGCAACCATGGTCGCCGTTCAGCCGTTGGCATGGTTCAGCCGTTGGCTGCTCCAACTCGAGCTTGCAAGGCAAACGCAGGTATCAATTGCCATGAAATGAAGACAAAAACGAGGTGGGCCGCGACTGTGAAGAGAGCCACAGCGACAGGTAGTCTTTTTGTACGGAACTTTGAAGCCAGAGTGTGTAGATCCATTTTATCACTGCTACGTGTGTATTCCACACTAAAAAAAACCTTATGGAGGAATTTTCTGCGAATGTTATATTCAGAAATAAATTTTTACGCAGGCACGCCTAGCAAAGACATTATGGGAACGAGTGCCATAATCTACCTGTCATATGAGATTAGCACCGGCCATTGCACCTATATATATGACAAAAAAAACGGGAAAGCTTGATTGATATGTGAGGTTTACGTCCCAAAACCACCGTATGAATATGAGAGACATAGTGGAGAGCACCGTCAATTTCTACCGCCTGGGGTTCTTTAACGTACCCCCAAATCTGAGCACACGAGCCTACAGCATTCCGCCTCCATCGGAAATGCAGGCGCCGCTGCCGGTACTCGATCTCGACCCCTGCGGGTCTGCAGCCGAGTACCTTAGATACTAGACCACCTCGGCGGGGAACGTGGAAGCTTCAGTCAAGAGTAAGTTTACACGAAGTGCTGGGCGAGTTCATTTGTGTTTATCTCGGTCAAACTTTGCGCCAGGACGGCACCCAAAGGAAGAAGTGCGTTAAACAAACGCAGGGTTTCAATTATATGGCCCCATCTATGACTGTATTGTTTATGTGCCACCGTGCCGTGCATCTTGACCAAGATCAGCGTTCAAATAAGCATCTGACTTTCACTGAGAAATTCGTCTTATAGCGCGCTGAAGGCTAGAAAAAATATCTCAATGCGTTCAATAAGTGTTGCGCTTCATGCTGATCGACTGATGACGTCGGCCGAAGCAACGATCTTGAAATGAACTTTTAGCACACTGCTACAGTCATCCCCATCCCATGAGATCTTTAAAATGGGGACTTTTCATCTGCACTACCGTATCATACAAGGAAAACTGTTTTGTGTATCGACTGATCTGCTAGCCAAACTGACAGCAACCCCCGAGCAGCATAGAAGCATCGCAGATCATTTTAGTGCTACAAAAAATTTTCCGGACCGTTCATGGCTTTCGTAGCTTGTCATCCTCACAGTCACAGTTGGCAAAAAAAATAAATGAAGCACTGGCATTGCACGGCGAGGTGCTTTTTTTCAACGAAGCAGTACAAAAATGTGTGCGTGCCGCTTTTGACGTTTTGACCCGCGCGGTGCGTGGAACCGAAAGCCGTCATATCCCACACCACGGCAGCTGGATCAAAGCGCACAGGGTTCGGCCTGCTGCGTGCGCCCTAAACAGCGGGAGAGGCCGAGTTCATTCGCCTGCCGCCGCGGCGCCACCGGTCAAGGACACTGAAAAGCGGTGGAGTAGCGGTGCGCGCGCGAATTCCCGGGATGTTTTAACTCGCGACTCTTCGTGCTGCAAGCGGACACATTGAATTTGATATCCTCTCAGTGCTTTGTTCCACCCTACTACGGGACCCATTCCCTTGTGACAAATGATTTATCGCTACTAAGGGAGACGGAGTGGCCTCGACTAAGCCATCCCGTCCCTGCGACAGACAGCTTTAAATTCATGCTTATGACAAGTTTGCCCCGTCCTCAGGCCACAGGATTAATACACGTATTTCATATTATTTTACAAAAGGACTTGAACGAACTTTCAGACCCCTTTTACGGCATTTAACTATTGCACAACGGTTTAGCTTCTCGCTAAAATCACTTTTGAATAAAGGCCATGATTTTATGTTTGCCTTTGTCCGCTGGCGCGACGGTGGATTACATAACCTTCAATTCATTCCAGAGTATTTCAGGAGCTATAATAACTCTAAATTAGCATCCGTCTGCATATTTCCCGTTCGAAGACTGTTGAATGTGAAATTGTCTTCTTTGCTGTGCATGTGGAAACTATGAAAATGCCGGGTATTGTGCTTACAATGAAACGTGAGTTTATTAACTGGAGCTCTACAATCTCTAAAAGATCAGTATATTTTCTAATACAGCAGAACAATTTTGCCTGCATTACAAGGTAAAAAAATGGAGGTGCCATGGTCCTCAAAGGCGCAGAACTTTTCTGGAGAGGGGCTTGTGTGCCAGCCTTACAAGACATTGCACAGTGGCACTCACATTTACTGCCCAGTTGGCTAGGGGTGGTCGAAGCAGCTTTTTTAAAAAACACATCACAGATCTGGTTCGTGTGCTGAAGGCTGCCCGAATCACACCGTAGTGCAGGGCAGGTAACCAAATGTGGAAGGAGGGCTGAGTGAAGAAGTTTGCACAGATTTCCACTTCTTCGAACTTCAGTGTCTTTCATCACTTCACTGACAAAGTCACATGCGAGTTGGCAAATTTTCACGATCTCCATGTTAGGATACCGAAGTTGTCCGTTATCGATTTTCTTCACTAAATCGTAGATGCTGCCACACGGTTTCGTCTCTTGCAGGAGAACCTTGCATGATTCACAGGGCAACTGCAAGTAATAAAATCAAGCCAAGTAAAATTTTCATCAAAAGTACTATGCGACAAGTATGTAGGCTCCTCTTCTTACTTCGCTTAGCTAAAGAAAAATATTATCTAAATTTCGTAAGAGTGGGAATAAAACAACCTGCGGCAAAAAGAGTGGCATACACGCATATCTGGTGTCGACCCTTACAGTGGTGGCACACCGGTGGGGCGGGACCCGCATCCTGATTCGGGCCGGAACCCTGGCTCCAGACTGACCTGAGTTTTTCTTCACTCGAGGTCAGCCTGGAACCCTGCCCTTGGTTTTTAGTGGCGAAAGGGAGGGCAAAAGGAGAAAAATATGAGAAAGAGGGAGAACTGCTGGTTCGCATATTATAGTTAACATTCGAAGAAGGCGAAAGTGAAGTGAACATTGTTTAAGACTGGCTGGCGCGCTAGCGACGTGTTCGAAAGAATGCAGCAAATAATGCAAAGCTTAAAAATAACCGTCTTTACCTTCTCCTCACATGCACGCGCGATGTATCCGGCCAGGTATACTAGTGGTGCTAGTTCGAGGTTCGAGGTTCAAGGGGTGCTTTCGAAAGCTTGAAGCCGTTCACGAACCGTATCAAGCTGGCTTTGGAGCGTCTGCAATGACTTATTGAGGCGGGAAATTTTCCGCTGCAGGCGGTTCGTCGTTTTCTTCGCATCCTCTATCATCCGCTTAAGGTGAAGGTCTGTTTGAGACATTTTATCTGTACATGAACTGGTTTGGCACATACTGTCAGCAGCAATGAACAGTCCCACGTTCCGTCCGAAGACCCGCTTGGTGCAACATGTTCTTGATCTCCGAAGAGATCAGGCTCGACATCTTCATGCCTGCTTTCATCTGGGCCATTTCGTGCACTCTTTTTCGCGCAAGCTGATGAACCACCATCTGGTACTTCTCTTCGAGGCCACTTTCTTATCCTTGGAGCCCTTGGCTTTTGCATATAGGACGGGTAATTGGGGAAAACCGTCGGGATAGCAGTTGGCAGGAGCATTCGCAGTTTGGTGCCTTTCTTATAGTTATTTTCGGTGAAGTGAAGGGAACAGACCGAAGAGCGGTCACTGGGTACCCACCTCGTTTCTTTTCCGCCAGATCCCTGCCGGGAGATGTTGGTGAGCCATGCTTGTCGTCGTTCAGCGCTCGATGGAAATTCATGGTAGCTCAAACCGGGATTTTTCTTTGCGTTCGACGCGCACAGTGGAACACAGCAGTTTTTTGGCATACTAACTGGCCATTCTAATTACCTAGCTGGAATGTGAGGCAGATCGCATCAAGCTGAACACTATAGTTGTTTGGAGCATGTAACCTCATTCCGCGGCGAGAAATTGGCGCGAAAATGCCGCGTTCGCCGTAGCGCGCCCGCGCGTCTCTTCGGTGTGTCCCCTACTACTACTAGCGCCCCCCGCGAAACTTTCGGCCGCAACTGTCAACAACGCTCGTCCTCCCTCGCCAATGCGCGGCTGCTCCACGCAGCAGGCCGCACCCTGTGCGCTTTGATCCAGCGGCCGTGGTAGAGCACACCAAGTACTCTAAATCGTTTACCCCTCTTCCTAAACATAAAGCTCTGTTCTTCGGACAGCCTAGAGTACTGCGTACTCTAAACCATCGAACGTACATTCTTCTAAACATTACAAGACACACGAAGTGCCGGCGTGTTTAATGAAGTCGGTGAACGCTATGTCGAGATATCATGATAGTTGTGTGTGGAGGAAGTAGGGCAATCAGTGTTCTGTTACGAGTATCTGCCTTCTAACAGTAGTGGGCATTCATTCGTAATAACTCAGTAGCCTGTAAAGTCAGCAAGCCTACCAAGCTAAGTAATGCCGCCTACTTGAATGAAATATGACGGGTTTTCATGCAGTGAGGCACTTGTATAGGAACGTTGCTTTCACTTAGCCACGCGCAGATGTAGCAACCAGAGAGGGGACAAGGAAGTGCATAATATTGTGACTTTTTACAAGCGTATTTTGCGACCCGCGACCAGCTCTGCTGGAAAACGACGGCGAAACCAAGTGGATGCAGATTCACCCTCCGCTCAATCAACTGCGTAAAAAGAGCGATATACGTGATCTACTTTCCGCCACTTTTATGTCAATTCTGCACACACGATCTGCAGTTCTTTGGACGCGTCGGCGTGAAACGTACCAGCCGTCCCATATCTGCCGAAGCGTATGGTAAACGACTAAATAAATGTGCTTATTAAGACGTTTGTATTATAAAACTTGTTTCACAGAAATTCTGGCAGCGGCGTTGCATCAGTGTCGTTCGTGTCGGGTGAAGAATGAACGTTGCCTGTGGCCAAAAAATCGACAAGCTTTTATACAAAATGAATAAACATCTTTGGTTTGAGTGAAAATCCAACCCTGGTCTTCTGCTTGGCAAGCACGTTTTCTACTACAGAGCCACGCCACTGCTTGGAACTGCTTCAAAAAAAAAAAAAAATTCAGGCTTGCGCAGAACACGCAGCGCCGTCTCAGCGAAAGCGGGAACACCCTTCGTTCCATAGCCCGTAGTAGACTTTCTTGGGGAACTACTCAAGTACACATACAATGTACCCACTATGCCATAAACCACACTAGCTTTCATGAAGTAGGTAAGGACCCAATATTCCACTATCTAATATTTTGCGTACAAGAAATGTATTCGCTACACATACGTGTAGGCCTTCACGTAGACCTTATGAGCACTTTCTGTTGTGACTAACTAGTCGTAATCACAGTGAAAAATTACGGATCAGTATTTTATAATGCGCTGGAAGCATTGAATGACCCTCTCGTTGATCAACTCCGATAGTGTGACGACTGTATGTCATTCTTGGGGACCACATGTGGCCCGCGGCTTTACAAAGAATAAAATGTTCGTAAATTTGCTATACGATACTTGCTATATTTTCATGCCAATTGAGATTATTACTGCTTCGTCCGGGTAAGCTATGCAGACGTGACTTTTCTCATTCATTTATTTGTTGGGTACACAACGTGTTCACCATATGTCGAAATATTACCGCGGAACTAAAAATCTATGAAATTTATGTTCAAAGTCACGTGATGGAATACCCGCCGAGGCGAGTGCATTTTCGATGGAGGCGAAAATGCTTTAAGCCCACGTACCTATATTTATGTTCACGTGGTTAACTTTTGTGGAACCTTTTACTATTCTGTTCCCCATACCTTGGGTTTCGGACGTTAACCACAAGAATCTTCATTATCTTAAAAATGTTTAATTCACACACTGTGTTCAACTTGGAAGCACTTTAGAGATATGTACCCATACCACGACCGCTGGATCGAAGCGCACAAGGATCGAGCGGCCATGCTCATACGTTGCAGGAATCATGACACCAAAGCATGTAGGGAACAAGCGTTCTTTAATATGGCAGTGTTATGTAAAGTAGTGTTCATCCACCACCCCCCTCCGCTCTCGCTTCCCACCTATATTTGCCTGCTTCACTGTCCCGGCCCTTGCCGGACTAAATTGCATCACTATGTCCCGTAAGCTGGGGTGAGTTTGAGACCAAGCACTGCCATATTATCTATGCTATCTCGGTTCCTCTGCCGACATGACACCTGCATAGCATGTTTCACTGGAGGAGTTTTAAGAACCAGCGCGGCTCTGTGAATATACCTGGACTGGGGTCACATGTTCAAATCTTATTCATTCCTCAAACTTTTTCTCGTGAATGGATTGACTAACATTTATTATTGTCCTACGAGAAGCACGCGAACACGCTCAGGGCTCCCACGTTAGAACTGAGAGGCGTATAACCTAACAGCCGCACCTGGACGGTTCATTTCTGGTTGGCTAGGTTGGAGCTACGCAAGGCAGCCGCCCACCTCGCCAGAGTAGCATCGGGGTTAACACCGTTATTTATTTTAGTGAATTCTTAGAACACGTGTCTAAGCATTGCCTGGGTGAGTTTGCATTGGTTTCATATATCATTATTGTAGAGTTCCGGGTATATGGCGTGGAAGACATGTAGATTTCGGTATAGCTTCGTTCGCAATAGCCCTAAAGTGAGAGCTTGAGGCCGACTTAGCTTAGGACTCGAAGGCGGGAAGACCCAGCGGGAGAGGTAGAAGGGCTTCGTAATTGCATCATAGGTTGAAGGCACGTCCCTGTTTTCTACGGCCTTGAATGTCAGTATCTCCGCGGTCAGTCAATACGCGCGCAGCACTGTGAGCGGATTCATTGAGGTTAACGGGGCAGCCAGGTATCTGTCTGACGTGAGTAGGGAAGCATATAAGCGTATGATGACAGGGTTATTTATGACTGCTCTGGAGAATGCGTCTGCGGCGAAATTTCGCCATTAGCGATGGACCAGATTGCCGATCTAGAGTCACTAAATATGGCTTCGACGTTGTCGTCAGTTATAGCCAGTGCAATAACAACCTGCTCGGTTACGAGCGGGTCCTTGGTGTAGAGCGAGGTATAGTTAGTCAGCTCTCCTTTGTGCTTTATAACAACCACGGCGAGTTTGGGACCGCTTCGATCGAGAACAGGCTTTGCTGTCGTGTTGATTATTTCTGAAGATAGTGGGGGCTCGTGCTTGGCGTCTTGGGTATTTGTGTTCCGGACGAACATCTCTGAGAATTTGAGTGGCCGTTAAGAGCTCTCGAAAACTCGTTGGTATTTATAGTCACCATGGTATGAACGTTCCGTGTAGTCGAGTTTCTTCAGGTAATGTCTGCCCGTCACTGAAAAGGAAAGGCGTGTGATCTGAAACCACTGCTGTGCCTCAGCAATTTCTTCTAGGGTGTTGTGGATACCAAGCTGCAGGAACCGATACGTGCGGAAAATGCGGAAAATGCGAATGGTACTTTTCATCCCTTTTCTTATGAGTGCGATGAGTTTCTTTCGTTCACTTATATACCAGTTGCGCATAGCAGCAATGTACCATAAACGGCAGAGGTTAAAGGATTGTACAAGAAGGACGAGATTGTCTTCCTTTGTTGCATTGTGTTTGTTGGCAACTCGAGCAGGCGTATATCGTTGTTCGTTTTTCTTACGAGCTTGTTGACAGTAACACTATTGGTGCCATTTCCTTCAATGATCATACCTAGAACGCGTATATGCTTGACCTTGGGTGTTTCTGTACCACAACTTTTATGAAAGGCAATGCTTTGACGGGATTCCTACCAATCATGGGGCTTTCACCCCGCCTGACAGGGCGGTAAAAGAGCAGTTCAGACTTCGCAAGTATATGAGCCCGGTGGGAAAGAGTTAGGACTCGATTGTATCTACTGATAATTGCAACGCCTGTTTCGTGTTACCCTGGCAACCACTCGTCACCCAGATGGTGATATCATCTGCGTATATGGTGTGCTAAATGCCGTCTCCTGCAGCTCTCTGGTCAGACCAATCATAGCCATGTTGAAGAGGTATGGTGAAATGACTGAACCTAGGGGGAGGGGGGAGGCCGCATGCATTTAGTTCTACCTTTTCGGAAAAAAAGGTCCCCTGCTTTAAGAATGATCGTTCTGCTGGATAACAAACATCCATTGTAGTTAATAAGTATAAATGAATGCGATGTTTTTCAAAGGCTTTCTTCAAATCAAGGTCGTGAACGGCTTTGATACCACGGGTGTTGTTGTCCAGGATTTGCTGTTTTATTGGAATCATGGTGTCTTGCGTAGAGAGATTCGCTCTAAAGTCGATCATACTATGTGAGTAACTCCGTTGTTCTCGAGGTGCCGAGTAATTCTGTTGAGCATGCCACATAGCTTTGCCCGTGCACGATGTTAGCGAGATAGAGTGTAAGTGTTCTTTACTAGGTGCTTTGCCGGGTTTCGGAATTAATGGCGTGTGCGATACCTTCCATCCAGCAGGCATAGTCCCAAAATTCCAGCTTTCATTGATTATATAAGTTAGGTATTCAATAAAGGGGTCTTCAATGTTATGCAGTAGTGTGTTTGTAATGCCTTCAGGAGCGGGGTGAATTAAAGTACTGCAGGCAATAAAGTACTGTAGTGCCGTTCTGATTTCTTCACTGCTGAATTCGGAGTCAAGCTTCAGATTGAGAGAGCCTTTATTATCCGGGGGTGTCGCTACAGGTCCCGTAGGAGGATAACTGTGAACGAGGTAAAGTAACGCCGTCGCCTGAGCCAGGGCCCTCTATGCGTTCTTTTTGGTCATATTGCGAGCATCTCAATGGGAGACTGTCGAGACGGAGCATCGCGGCGTCATACGCCGACTCTTTGGTATGCCTCGAACTTCACCAGCGGGCAGGACCTACGCCGAAACCAACATATTTCCCCCGTCGCTTAGAGTCAAGGCCTGTGATCTGCACCACATTGAGTGCGTGCACATGACGCGAAGGGGCAAGGCGCTAGCTAATCAGCTCCTGTCACCGGGCCACACTGGCATGGGCCGCAGCGCGCTGGAGTATACCGGCCTTATCACCGCAGCTCCTGTCGCCTGACTCCTGCCCATTCCACCTCACTGGGAGTCCGGGCTGGCCATATCGACCAGACTACTGGGAATATGCAGCAAGGGGCACACCCTTGGGGCTGTCCTACTACAGGAAACCTGCGCCCTGATTGAGGAGCGGTACTGCGACCACCTCCATCCTCGTCCTTGTTCACCGACGGATCGGTGAACAAGGACGGCTCGGCTGCTGCTTCCAGCATCGTTCCGGCAATCCGAGACGAGAGGAAGTGCTGTCTTCTCCTCGCGGCGTCATCAACGAACACTGAGCTTGCGGTACGGAGCTTAGCGGCTGATCAGCTGGCCGAGCACTTGCCGACATCGGCCGTGGTCTTTTGTGATTCTCGGGCGGCGCTCCTCATCCTCGCGAAAGAAAAAAGTCCTTCGATCGGCCAGCGCCTCGCGCACAAGTTTACGGTTGTTGTGAGAAGTGGGTGTGTTTTGTCCTTCCACTGGGTGCCCTCACACTTCGGAGTGCGCAGCAATGAGGCAGCCGACGTGCTAACAAAGAACGCCCACGACCCGTCGACACCCAACACGAACATTTAGCGCAGTTTCGGCGTGGCGCGGCAGATTATCGCCCGCCACGTCCGTGCTCTTCACACAGACCCCCCCCCCCCCCGCACAGCAGCCGGTAATCTCGTCTCACGCCTGCCGTCAACAGGAATTGGTCGGCGTGCTCGTGCATGCTTGCTGCGTCTTCGCACTGCATGCAGCCGAACCGTGGACCAGCTCTTGAGACAGAGTGTCAGTGGCAGCCCTTCGCGTGTGCAGTCTCTGGCAGACGAGAAGGTCGAACATATCTGGTGTCAATGTCCTGGATACGCAGATATTCGTAGCCGTTTCTTCAACGCCTACGCAAAACTGGGACTGCCACACGTGAGTGCAGAACAACTCTTGTTCCCCAGGGCTAACGTTGCGACACTCCGGCGCGCGTTCGATGCGCTCTTAGACTTCTTCGACGATGCCGACATGATTACCCGCCTTACACTCGTGTCGTAAGTTTTTTTTAGACCGCGCTGCGACCCACGCTTCCTCGGACTCCCACGTGACTGTTTACGTTCGCCGCTCCCAACTGCCTGAGGGCTTTTTTTTTCTATCGCCCGCGGGCGCGTGGCGCCGTTAGAGGAGACTCCTCTCCCCTTCTGTTTAGTCGGGGAGCGCTCGAACTTCTTGGCTCCTGTCCAGTGGTTTTTTTTCTTTTTTTCTCTTTCTATACACGGGCGCATCGCTCCACCTCTGGCTTCTCGGCAGCCTTTGGTGGATTGCGTGTTCCGCGTGAGGTTTCGTGGGCGCGTGCGTGTGGCGACTGATTGAATGCTTATCACTACTTTACTATTACCCCTTTTCTTCTGTCTCTTCATTTCCCATTCCCCCATTCCCAGCGCAGAACTGTGGAGGGGCCCTTCATTGAGAGTGGCAGCAACGGAACTGCGCTAATTTCTTCCTTTTCTCCTTTTCAAAGTCATTTCGTTATCTGTGATGGCTTCTTAGGATTCCGTGACAGCCAAGGGGAGGATACGTCTCAGGTGATGGCGCTGATTACGCTTGATGTTAGTGTCGTCGAGTGGATGCTTGAGGAGATTCCAAGATTTACCGTTAAGCATCTCGCCGTCTATGGAATTGCAAAATTCCTCCCACTGTTGTTTGTTAAGGACACGGCAGTGTTCTTCGATGTGTTTATTAAGCTCGGATATATTTTCACTAAGTCATCTGTCCAGGCGCTGACCCTTTTATCTAGTTGTTAAGGATTGTTTAGCTTGAATGAGATGGGCTAGTCTGCTATTTTTTCTCTTAACAGGGTGGTCTGTATTGATAGTCTTTGTAGAGCTCAAATAATCCTTCTTTATTTTTTTATCCGTGCATCAAGCTCCGGGCGATGAGACCGAGAGGACTGGTCTCTGTTGTTTTCAATTCGGCGAAAGAGATCCCAGTCTGTCCAAGGAAATTCTTTTAGATGCGGAAGCATCTTATACTCGCGCCTTGTAGTGCGCCGTACGCGCCGTCCGCACCGCTTCTCGAACATTCGACAGCTGACGCGCGCGCATGCGCCGTCGCGCCGTCGCCCACCATCTGTGCCGCGCGCGCTTCTCCTTCGAGAACATTCGACAGCTGACAGCGCATGCGCCGTCGCGCCGTCGCCATCTGTGCCGCGCGCGCGCTTCTCCTTCGAGAACATTCGACAGCTGACAGCGCATGCGCCGTCGCGCTGTATATATACTCAAGGTCGGCGCTCGCTCGCTCAGTTGCCGCTCGTCCGTTGGTTTGTACTCACTCTTTACTTTACCGACCACAAAGCCAACGTCCTCAAAGTTCGTCGCAATAAATAAAACACCGCCCTTTCGCATACGTGCCGTACGTGTTCACTCATTTAACACCCCATTTCACGACCACGTTAGCCAATTTAGCCATCGACCCAAGTAAGTCGCACTTTAACACCCCGTTAACCAATTATATGCTCCGCATCCTCCTCAGTGTTCCCCCGACGGAAGCTGCGGGCAATTTTTTTGTTGTTTGCAATGTGGGTGAACTGGAAACAGTGTAATCAACACCTAATGATCACTGCCTAAATCTGTGGCCGAATTTGTCCACATGAGATTCTCGACATTTTTGACAAACATCAGGTGAGCTGTGGAGTCTCTAAAAGTTGAGGTACCTAATATGGTAGCGAATGCCTTGTCATTGACCAGTGTTAGGCCGAGGTAAAGTGTGGCCTGCCACAGCTACACCTCCTTGCGAGTGTTGATTGATTGATATGTGGTGTTTAATGTCCCAAAACCACCATATGAGTATGAGAGACGCCGTAGTGGAGGACTCCACAAATTTTGACCACCTGGGGTTCTTTAACGTGCACCCAAATCTGAGCACACAGGCCTACATTTTCGCCTTCATCGTAAGTTCTTGCGATTGTATTATGGTGATATCCCCACATTGAATGCGGAGACTTAAAGTCACCCCTGATTACTAGACATTTGTTGTTTGCCAACTTCATTGCTTTGTTCAGAAGAGCCTTAAATCTTTGTTTGTGGTTGTTAGGACTGCTGTAAAGATTATAGATAAATAAGCTTTGACCTAACTTGGAGTCCGGAAGCGTTCTATGCAAGCCTTCTTTTCTAGACATTCCGGACAGCTGGCGTCCATTTCTCACGCAGCGCCTGTGGAGAGAAAAGTCTCCTGCTTCGACGGCGTTCGAAGCAAAGCGCAGAGATACGAGGCCACTTTTGTGACATATATCCATTGAGAGACGTGAGGCCGCTAACTTGAACTAAAAATACTATGCCCACAGTAAAATACATACCAACTTCAAGTATGACATTTCCCGTTTGTTGAAAAGTTGTGGAAAAATCACGGTGTCAATCTGCCCTTTTCTTAGGGCAATTAGGACGTTTTTTAGGAGAGGGCAAAGATGTAGTAGCTCAGTTGCTTTCAGGATACAATGTCGAAACACTTGCTTGGTGGTGTCGAACAACAATGCTATATCGCCATAGTCGTAAACGTTTCGGGACGGCTCTTTGCTCTCCCATGGTAGAGCGCCAAGTGCTCTAAGTCGTTACACTCCTTCCAAACACAATTCCCCCGGGGTAATGGGACAGCTTAATGCTCTTTATTTGGAGAGTTTAGCGCACCCTAAAGCATTGAACATTTCTTCTAAACACAAAAGCGCACCTGCTGCACCCAGGTTTTTTTTATGTAGTCGGTGAGCGACGTGTCGCATTGTCACGAGAGTTCTATATGGAAGTAGCACAATCACTGTTCTGTTACTAGTGGCATGCGTCTGTCACAAACGAGTGCTCAAAAAAAGGCCGCGCCGCCGAATTTTGGCGACCAAGCGCCAGAGAGGTGCCTCAAGGTACACGATAAAGAAGAAAACAAGCATCCAAAGACTTCCCGGAAGCACCGTCTCTCCCCCTCCCCATCGGAAGCGTAGTTTTGCTGATCAACCTCCTCACAACGGCGGCCGAGCAAGCCCTGGAAGGTTCTCGAAGGAAAGAACGTGGTAATGCATAGGTGCGTCACGTGTCGCGGATGTTCCTCGAAACGTCTTGCTCTTTCTCCAGGATTGGCTGTTCATCGCGCCGACGACACAATGAGAATTCTTTGGAATCTAGCGCGAGAGGTATTTAAGCGAGCAGCAAACAATGAAAAAGAGGAGAAGAAGAAAACTTTCGCCAGTGTGCGTAGGGTGTTCCGCCTTGTCGGTGAAGGCTTCTGTCCTCAGTGACAAATCGGGTAATGAAGCGGATTTCCACCTTAGGGGTGAAGACTAGTGCTACAAGCAGAAGAGCGTGTGTACCACCAGCGAGCGAAGGCACGTTCCAACAGCTGGACGTGAGAAGCTGACGTGTTACCGGCGAAGAAGTTTGGTGCTTGGAGAGTGGCAAATTGAAGACGCGAGGTTTCCTGGAAGAGAAACTTCGGGGGCAGTGGAACGATAACAGCGCTGGACTTTGAGTGAGTAATTCTTAGAAAAGTATCATTCAGACTTTGTTCCAAGGACTTTGAACTCCGACACTTTAGTCTTTAAGTGTCTTCGTTGTTTAATGCATGTGATTGCATTGTAGCGCGTATATTGTCTTGTGTCCATAATTTCGAGTGTGGCTGATTGTACTGTGTAGTACGTTTTTGATTGGTGATATATCGTATTCAACTATTGTCGAGTGTACATATTTGTGTATCATTTAATCTGCCATAATTGAGAATATAATTTTGTTTTGTTTATCAACTCTCGGCTCTGAGCCGTTCTTTGGACCACAGCCGGCGTCTGCTGGGACGCAAAATAGGACCACTTCTAAATTGTGCGCGCTTTTGTGGTGCAGTTCGTAGGGGTCAATACTTCGGCCCTTGTAATTAGCCCGGCGATCGCCTTTTTCATTAACGGGACCTGTGAGAAATAATCTGGCGTCCACGACAAGGACCCTTTTGGTGCACAGTGTGTCCAAAGTAGTAAGAAAGAGCCTTGAGTCGTTGATAGTGCTATCAGAACAATTTTTGTGTGCTGCTTAGAGATCTCATTATCGAGTGTGCAGAGAGTGTTTCGATAGACAGATTTAGGCAGATACTTTGTGTAGGCGGCAAGGTTTTATTTGTTAGACACCATGGATCTCAAAAAGTTAGTAGCTCTTGGTGAGAAGATGGGTCTTTCTGGCGCCGAACTACGGAAGTGGTTCAGCCAGAAGGAAAAAGAAGAAAAAGAGAGGGTCAAAGAAGGAAAGGCAGCTGAGCTGGAAAAAGAAAGGTTGGCGGCTAAAAAAGCCAAAGCGGAAAAGCAGCTGAGCTTGAGGGAAAGAGGCTCATAGCTGAGAGGGCAAAAGAAGAAAGAGAGGCAAAGGAGCGACAGCTGAATGAAGAAAGAGAGGAGCAATTGAAGTTGGAGCTGGAGAGAGAAAGGCTTGCAGCTGAGAGGGCGAAAGAAGAAATAGAGGCGGAGATGGCTGAAAGGGAACGGCAGCGGCAGCACGAGATGGAACTCGAGCCGCTCCGTTTGCAAAAGCGAAGCGAAACTTCCGCCTAAGCTAGAGTTGAAAGCAGCGAGCGGGAAGATTATGGCTTCCGCTTGAACCCAAGCAAGCTGCTCGTAGTGTTTGATGAATGTAAGAACGACCTTGACACGTACCATCACAGATTAGAGACGATTGCAAGGAGCCAGAATTGGCCGCAACATCAATAAACATTTGCTTTGAGTACCTACTGGAGAGACGAAGCGCTCAGTGTGTACGGCAGGCTGACGCCGACCGATGCAGCCAGTTATACGAAGGCGAACGCTGTTTTACTGAAGCGATTTAGATTTACTGTGGAAGGTTTCCGCGACAGATTTCGGACAGGCAAACCAGCTGATGGTGAGACGGCTACGCAGTACGCTGCCCGACTTAGCCATTATTTAGACAGATGGATCGAACTTTCAGGGACAGCACAGGAGTATGATGAGCTTAGAGAACTCTTTATTAGAGAGCAATTTCTCACCAGTTGCCACCCAAGCCTGTCACTGTACTTGAAAGAGAGGAGAGCTAAATCACTTGAAGACATGCTTGAATTGGCGGATCAATTCTTGGAAGCGCAAGGTGGCACATATTTGGCCAAGATCAAGATGGAGTGTCCCGAAGAGTTGAAGAAATTTGCGTCCGAACAAAAGAAGTGTGCGCCGGAGAGTGTTTTGCGACGTTTTTTGTGTAACCAAGTGGGCCATCACGCGAGCAGCTGTCGAACTATCTTTACGAGCCCTACTGTTGTAAAATGTTTCAAGTGTGGTCAGACTGGGCTCAAGGCGGACACATGTCGTAAGGGAGCGAGTCAAACTCACCAGGTATCCTGTATGCAAATGGGACCACAAGCCGATGATGACAATGTCACCGATGGATTCGTAGAGTTGAAAATGGGGAGAAACTTTAAACTTCATAATTTGGGTGCTGTAATTGACAAAACGGTCAACCGGTGTTACGAAGGGAATGCCTACGCTGCCTGGAAAAGTTGCGGGCAAGAAGGTTACGGTTTTACGAGACACCGGTAGCTCCACTGTTATCGTGCGGAGAAATTTGGTGCAGGAAAGTGAGTTAACAGGCAAAACTAAACCGGTTTGCCTTATTGACAGTACAGTTCGGATGCTTCCCGAAGCAGAGATTGAGGTTGAAACCCCTTACTTCAGTGGGAAGGTTACTGCCTTATATATGACTGATTGATTGATTGATTGATATGTGGGGTTTAACGTCCCAAAACCACTCTATGATTATGAGAGACGCCGTAGTGGAGGGCTCCGGAAATTTAGACCACCTGGGGTTCTTTAACGTGCACCCAAATCTGAGCACACGGGCCTACAACATTCCTTATATATGACGACCCCCCTGTACGACCTCATCATCGGAAACATCGGCGGGGCGTGAGGGCCGAGCGATACCGAACGTTTGGAGGAAGACCCGAAGATAGAGCCCTCGCCAACCCAGCGACCGCGAGATACAGTGGAGGAGCATCCCGTGAAGGATTTCACACGAGCACAAGGTGAAGCCCGAGTGCAAGAGACAGTGAACGAGGAGATGATTGTGTTGAACGCGAGAATGTGCTGGGCAGCTGGACTTACGTGGCACGAGCTCAACCGACCAACTGTGTAAAGGTGATGGTGTCGGCCAGCCAGGCCCAACGTCATAATGTTAACAAGCTGGTGAACAACCAGACAAGATCGGTTGAACGTTATGACGTGTTAACGGTGTCGGAAGTGACAACAATGGCTGAAACGCCACCTCAGATACCGTCGTTGGAAAGGGCTCATCGGAACAGAAACAAAAACAATAAGAAAAGATCGAGTGAGTAGCACAAGAAAGGGCGCAAGCGCAGCTTGAAGTGCACAGAATAGGTGCTGAGGTCGAATCAAAGTGTGTTTGGCAGTGTTGAGCTTAAGTGTGTTGTGTTGTTGTTATCCAGTGTCACAAGTGTAAGCCGAACGAGTCAAAATGTTTGATGTGGTGATGTGATGTATAGGATTGTACAATTGTTGTAAAGACAGACCTTTGATTATTTATATATTTTGAAATATGTGATGGAGTATTGTACTCATGTACATGTGGTAATATTTTATGTGTTATGAGATTGAATTGCAATATGCAATTGCATTGAGTGCTCTATTGTGAATGTGACGCGCCATGAGCGACGGACTATGTTACAGTCTTTATGTGTGTGGTAACTGTTCACACTCGTTTGCGTGGTTTTGAATATTATGAGATAATATTCTTCAAGTGGGGGCATTGTCGCAAACGAGCGCTCGAAAATGGTGTGCCGCTGAATTTTGGTGACCAAGCGCCAGAGAGGTGCCTCAAGGTCAACGATAAAGAAGAAAACAAGCATCCAAAGACTTCCCGGAAGCACCGTCTCTCCCCCTCCCCATCGGAAGCGTAGTTTTGCTGACCAACCTTCTCACATCGGCGGCCGAGCAAGCCCTGGAAGGTTCTCGAAGGAAAAGGGCGTGGTAATGAAGAGTTGTGTCACGTGTCGCGGATGGCCCTCGAAACGTCTCGCTCTTTCCCCAGGCTTGGCTGTGCATCGCGCCGACGAAATGATGAGAATTTTTTGGAATCTAGCGTGAAAGTTATTTAAGTGAGCAGCGAAGAAGGGAAAAGAGGAGAGGAAGAAAGTCTTCGCCAGGTTGCGTAGGGTGTTCCGCCTTGTCGGCGAAAGCTGCTGTCCTCAGTGACAAAGCAGGTAATGAAAAGGATTTCCACCTGAGGGGTGAAGACTCGTGCTACAAGCAGAAGAGTGTGTCTACCGCCAGCGAACGAAGACGCATTGCAACAGCTGGACGTGAGAAGCCAACGTGTTACCGGCGAAGAAGTTTGGTACTTGGAGAGCGGCCAATCGAAGACGCGAGGTTTCCTAGAAGAGAAACTGCGTGGGCAGCGGAATGACAACAGCGCTGTACTTTGAGTGAGTGATTCTTGGAAAAGTATCATTCAGACTTTGTTCCAAGGACTTTGAACTGAATAAGTTTTTGAACACTTTAGTCTTTAAGTGTCTTGGTTGTTCGATGCATGTTATTGCATTGTCGCGCGTATTGTTGTTTGTTTCCGTTGTTTTGAGTGTGGCTGATTGTACTGTGTAGTACGTTGTTTTGTTGTTGACATATCATATTCAACTATTGTCGAGCGTACATATTTGTGTATCGTTTTATATGCTATAATTGAGAATAAAATTTTGTTTTTATAATCTCTTGGGTTTGACCTGTTCTTTGGACCACAGCCGGCGTCCGCTGGTGCGCCAAACAGGGACACTTCTAAATTGTTCACGTTTTCGTGGTGCAGTTTCGGGGGCCAATACTTCGGCCCTTGGAATTATCCCGGCGATCGCCTCCCTAATCAACGGGACCTGTGACAGCGCCATAGCATTAGAGAGTATTGAGCGTTCAACCAAGCTTAGCTAGTATTGTCGCCTAGTTGAATGAAATATTACCGATAAAATATGACTGGTTTCCATGCTGTTAGGCCCTCTAATCGGAGAGTCGCTATCGCTCAGTCACGCGCAGATGTAGTGACCCGAGGGAGGACAGGGAACTGCATAAAGTTGCGTTTTGTCGAGTGCTAATTCAAGTGGATGCACCTTCACCCTCCGATCAATCGACATCTTCATTGGAGCAAGATATGCATTGCACGTTCAGCCGCTCGTACAACCGTTCTACGCACGTGCTCTGAAGTTCCTTCAACTCGTCGGTGTGAAGATTGCTACTTACATTGGCGTATGAGCTGGGGGGGCAAGAAAGGCACTAGCACGCCCCCCTTCGCCCTAAAAAAAGGTGAAGGGAGGCTGAGCCCCTCCACTTTCTGCAGTGCACCATGGTCACTCGACTGCACGCTGGGGAAAATAAAAAGTAAGGCGAAGTTTTCCATCACACTAGTAATCACTCAATTTCGTTCTTACGGAAGGATGACAACGTTACGAGGCAAATGTTACAACAGAGCGAAGTTTTGCCAACATTTGCGCTGTGAATGTTTTTTGTAGGCTCTTTGCGGTAAGGGTCGCCTATGCGACGCTTTCACGTCTTGTCCTGTAGTATGGCCGAGCAGGCAAGCGCAGAACAGGGGCCTTATATTATTGCATCACTTCTTCATGCTTTTATTCTGCTGTGACTTCTTGATTCAGTTACGGATGGAAACAAGCAAACTCTTTATAGACGAGTCCAAGCATTTACTGCTTCCTGAAAATGATTGTCCTTGAAAAGAATATGCCATCACCACTGCTCTGTCGAAGCTGTTGCGAGTCAATGAGTGTGACGACTCATTTCTGAGGTTTAGGTTTTTCCGCACTGAAAGGCCAAAAAATATTTCCGCTTTAGTTTATGATAAACCAAATCGGCCTTGCTTATGGTAACTTGTGGTCTACGTGGCAGCTTGTAAAGTTGCCACGAATAAAGCAGTGGACTCGAACTCAGTAGGAAGCTCAGCTTTTAAGCTTGCCCGCAACTTGACCCGCCGAACCAGGGTGAATGCTAAATACCGGATATTTCGCACTATGAAGGCTTAGTCACGAACCCGGCTAGTTGATTCTCACTCAACTTGAACTGTCCTTCGCAGCTAAAAATACATCTCGAACAGCAAATAAGCACACTGTTGCGACTCCGGGTCCCGTGGGCCTCAGTTTGGTAGCGGGTGCCCATCCTAGGACCCATCGTCGAACAAGTCAGATGAAGCACTCATAAAAACGACAACAATTTATTTATATGGTTAGTAACTGAGAACTCGAAAAGAGGTGATCAAGTAATCAAGTGAAGTGATCAAGTAGAAGTTAAGAACTGTACATGAGAGCTATTGAACAGTAGAACCTTTAGTACATGAAAGTCTTCGGCTTTTATAGCCCCTCATTGGCAAACCTGGGTGCACTGTCCGCGGCTTCCGCCAATAGGGCGCTCCATGGTCTAGGTGCTTCACCCACGAAGGAGAGGAAAGACACCACACAATGCATGCGGAGAGGGCACAGTCTACACGATGCCCAAACATGGTCACAAACGCACTGCACCGACGTTTTCGAACACGTCACCAAGTGTCGCGCACGTCCGATGATATTGGTTTCCAAGATTCTTCTGGCAGTTGGGTGAGGTTAAAAAAACCGGCTGCTAGTACACGTGTCAAACTTGCCTGACTGTTTAGGTAGGACAATGTAGTGGTGTGCCAGCATATCGTCAAAATATGCCACTCGATTCAGCCGATCTTAATGAGAAAGGGGGAAGGAGGAATGGCCAACTAATCCCTCGTCGTCGAGGCGGGCTCCCGCAAGGGCTACAGCAGATAGTGCTCTTTCCTTTCCTTCAACCCCACATTACATTCCTGGTTGTTTGCTAGAAGCTGTGGCTTAGGTGCGCATATCCGGGGCTCCGCTTCTCCTCACAAGATGCAGCCACAATCAGTTTGGCTTTAGCTTTCAGCCTGAACTGCAAATACCATGCTTGTTCTCAGATTTCCAGATTCTCGGTGACCTCAAAAATGGCTCAGCTGCCTCCTTGTCTGCCTCGAAAGCCTTGCTGCCAGCAAACACAATGGCCTTTCTTGAGTAGAGCTCACAATGGCCTCTCTTGGCTCGTGCGTTTTCTTTGCGCGAACCAGTTCCGAACCCCTCGTTCAGGTTTTGCCGAGAGGAAATAAACCCGTCTTGACGGCACACCCTTGCTTGGAATGCGTCGAAATATTTTCGTCCTGTTCACAAAGGCTGAAAACCTTTAATAATGATGATGGTCAAACAGTCTGTCACGCGGTGGGGTGAAGATCTCGATGGGCTGAGGTTTGCAGCCACAGTTCGGAGAGATCAGCGCTGACGTCTGATCTGATGAAGACTGTCCCTGATGAAGTAGTGACCACCTGCTTCATTTTCACTCAGCAGACATCACATACGCATATAAAACACACCTACTCACCTAGTGAGCGCCAGACAATTCCGTCAAACCCCACCAAGCATATTTACCCTTTTAAAACTAATTAAAAGAAGTAAACTAGTTATTTTAAATTCCTCTCCTACGTTTGAGTGAAACAGAATAACAGTACTGGTAGCACACCCAGTCTGAAACCTTGAATAGTGGTGTCTTCAATGTACTCACCATGAGTTCAACGAACTGTAAAATGGAACAAAACAACAAAACCTCATCAATGGCTCTCGTCTAGGCCAGGAAAAAAATATGGCAGAACTCTCGAGAATGCCGCTCGCGATACGGTAGTGACTCGGACCCTCCGACGTGCCAAGGAGTATCCCCTTTTGAAGCGTATGTCAAAAGTACACTGTTGCAAAACGAGGCTTAAATGCAGCAGGCGGCCATTTATAGAAAACAAAGGCAGTAGCCCCGAGAGAGGACAATGCTCCACCTCTAAATAACTTACTTGGTAATCTAGTAAGCTAGTTTTCGAACTGCCTTCACTAGGCTTTTCCACCACCTAAACAGGACACTTGCAAAACAACGAAAGCTCAAAGCGAAGAACTCTCGCATGTGTTCCGTTTACACACGAAGAAAAACTTAAGCCTTCGCGCCAGCTTTCGCGCACGCTATAACCCAAGCTCACACAATACCGTTTCTTCACGCCTCTAGTCAGACACACCCTGACAGACTCTAATCTATTACACTAGATTCGGCTGCATCAACTGTCAAAACTGTCGCTCCTTACTCGACTTTCGGTAACGCGTAACGCTCCGCCTAAGCTATCACACGATACCTAAGCATTCCGTCAAAACCAAAGTGTCGGAACTAATCCTTGCGTAATAGTCTTGCTTGGTTAATGATACCTTATCATGCCGGCCCCTTGGATAAAGAACGCGCTGGGTTCCTTCAGGTGCGTTAGCTCTATTCGCACTCATAGAGCACTGTAACAGTTCAGGACCAAGCTTAGGCTTCTGTACCACCTAGAAATCTTCTAAACACGCATTTGATTGCAAATGTAACACAATCCGCGTTTAGCATGAACCCTTTGAAACCAGTATTTGTTTTATTATCAAACCTAACATACTAAAGAAAGCTTTACTTCAGAGGTTCAAAACTGGAAGAATATTCAAAAGATTTCCTTCCAGAAACTCAGGATCGCATTCTGCGGAAAGCTTGCAGCGGACCTTCACGCTTTCAGTTTGCACGTGGCGGTCGCATTCTCTGCCGCTTTCGCGATCGCCAGAGGCCACAATCAGCGCGAGCTCCAAGCCCAACTTTGCTATCTCGCGTCATTTCATATTCTGGCCGGCTTTCTTCGGGACACCAAAGATAACTGAAGTGCGGGGGGACGACTCGCCATTGTCCTTTGGTGTTTGGTTCTACCCTGAATTAAAGCCCCGAAGTCTTTCTTTTAGGAACCTGTCGACATAGTTGTCGATGCGAACCTGTTCTTATCATCCGCGCCTTCCTTCTTGGGGACGCGTGTCTCTTTCCATTACTCCTCTCTCGCAAATTGTGCCTGACAGGACGCCGCAAAGGACGGTTTGTAGAATTGCCTGATGGCCAACCCTTCCGTTTTCGCTGTGGCGAGCCCTCTGCCTCTACTTTTTGTGGTGCTACACGTCCCCACTTTTTCTTTTGTGGTGACGCTTACGTACAACCTTTCTTTGGTTGTTACAAACTTCCCTGGTTGTGTCATCGACAATCGTACAGTTCAGGTGTGCCTGTGCACCACCATTTCAACAACTTATGCCCTTCGATTTCCCCGCTTCATTGCTCGGTCGGGCTAATTTATCTGCGCTACCCCTCTCAACGCTTGACTCTGGGCCCTACACAGATCTGAACTCTTGGAAATTAGCGTCCTGCTCAATTTCTAGGTAGTTTTTACCGTCCAGCCGATCGATTACGTGCCGCTGCACGAGGCATGTCTCTAACAACACACAATCTCTGTTTATGCTGCTGGGATTAGACTTTTCCTCGAAACGATCCTCCACCAAACTTGTGCCAGTTTGTACACCTACGACAGCCTCGCAATGTACCTTCTCACCGTCTGAAACATTTCCCCCTCTATATGTAGGAAACGCTTTCAACAGTAGCTCGCCCTCGCTGGCAGTACTATCGGGTTTCAGTAGCGTTTTGTCTTCGCTACATTTAGGACTATCCTTTGTCGTCATCTCTTTCAACGTCCGAAAAGTAATTCCCCCACTGAGGCTCGAGCATGGTCTCCAGCTCACCAATCTGTTCAATGACCCCATCAGGGCGACTGGAACCAGACTCGGTCTCACATGGACCACCTTTTGGACTTGCTACAGTTTGAATACCAGCCACCGTCCCGCTCTCTACATTCACTACCTTCGCACCATTGGAGAGTCGCGTATCTTTCCAAGACGTAATTTCACTAACAAAACGACCTGTTGCTCTTTTCTCTCCGCCGAAGGATCACTTTGAATGTCGCACTCATAGAGACGCGTACCTTTCTTGGTTGATACCTCGCAAACAGCGCCTTTCTCGGTGTCTTCACACTGCACCTGTACTCGCCACTACATCGCACCTTTTGGGCTCTACACATCCTTCACATATACACGATGGACGACGATCCTGATGCAGTTCCTGAATGCGATTATTCGCCCTTTCTGTCCTCTCAGACAAGGCCTGCATCATAGCCTTGTGTATACGTATCCTTTCGGCTTCTGCCTCTGCCTCTTTTCTCTGGGCTTCTGCCCTTTCTGCCTCAATGTCCATGACAAAGCCTGAGAGTTCCTCATCGTCCAACCCTGTCCCGACAATCCGCTCGATCGGTCCTGTTCTTGTTGGGGAGTCCGACACATCTACGTTCATCTCCCTTGCGATCGCTAGCAACATAGGTTTTTGCAGGGCTTTAAGACTCATGACTGCTTTCTCTTTTCTCTGGGCGTCTGCCTCGTTTTTCTGGGCTTCTGCCTCTGCCTCTTTTCTCTGGGCTTCTGCATTTGCTTCCTCAATGTCCATGACATAGCCCAAGAGTTCCTCATCGTCCAGCCCTGTCCGACGATCCACTCAATCAGTCCTGTTCTTGTTGGGGAGTTCAACACATCCAGGTTCATCTTCCTTGCGATCGATAGCAACATTCGTTTTTGCAGGGCTTTCAGATTCATGACTGCTTCCGGTACTATTCTCTGTTCCACAAATGATTCCTGTCTTGCAGCTAATTAACCCTGACAACAACGACAGCTCTAGCTTTCTGCCTTGCCTGAAGCTACCTGCTAACTTAGTCTGTAAAAGCTTCCTTAAGCTCTTACACGGAATCCTGTTTTGTCACTGTTAACCTTGCCGTCACCCACAGACTATGGTTTAAACAAGCTATCTCGTAATCTGCCTGACGCCAGTTACACAATGACAAAAATAGTCATTCTCCTTACCAGCCTTTACTCACACATGCGAAGGACGACGACGAAGGGATTCTGGCGTAGAACACTGCTGTTCACTATCTGTAATTTTTCAAAGTTTTTCTGCGACTCTGTGGAAGACACCGTTCCAGTGACTGCGGCGACGGATGTGGATTCGCCTGAGCTTCCACCGCAACCATCGACGTCGTCCGCAGCTACCACGAGAAAGCGTACGGGCCACCCGAGTGATGCCGACAGCGAGGACACGCTGATTTACTATACGGCCAGTGACGAAAGCTCTGATGAAGGCAACTTCGTGCCTGTGACAAGGCGGCAGCGAAAAAGAAGACTAGTGATGCCGTCTCCAACAACAAGTAAGAATGCGACGACGACGCGAGAGCCCACGATATACACAATTCTGTTTGTGCCGGGCGATGCGGCTCATCGTCTCAACCGGCTCAATCGTCAAGTCTAGTCAAGGTCTCTTGAGGAACTCGCCCAGGGGGAGATCGCGGATGTGTGGATCAATGGCCGTAAGAATATCCTCGCCGTAGACGTCACTCAACGAAGCACATTGGAAGTGCTGAGCAACGTCAAGATATTGGATAACATCAATGTCCGCTCATATATACCTGATGGCCGCGACTTTACAACAGGCATCATTTACGACGTCGACATTTCCATCAGCGAAAGTGACTTTGCTGCTCTCATCAAACCGGTGTCTGCAGAACTTACTATACTGCAAGCTCGTCGCCTTGGCAAATGACGCTGCGTGAAGCTCGTGTTCAAGGGTGACAGCCTTCCATCGCAAGTCAAGGTCGGCTATTTTCGACACGCAATGCGAACCTTTGTACCGAATGCCCTTCAATGCAGGAAATGTTATAGATTGGGACATGTCAGTGCTGTTTGTACAAACCTGGCTGTGTGCTCACTATGCTCAGAATCACATAGCGCAGACGCTTGCCAGGCAGAACTTCGAAAATTTCGAAACTGTCATGGCCCTCACGAAGCATCGTCAAAAGATTGCCCAATCATGAAAAAGGAAGTGCGAGTGTTGAGGCAAATGGTCCGGGATGGCTCAACTCACAGGGAGGCCGCTGTCCAAGTACGACGCCGGCGGTCTCGTCGCCGGAGGCCCCTGAAGAGACCCAGTGCTGAAGCAAGAATTGAACGTCACCAAATGACCACCGGCATACCACTTCAAGCGTCCAGACACGCCGGCAACAAATCCTCCAAGCAAGACAAGAGCATCACCAGCTCACCTGAAGCATGGCCAGCGCTGCCAACGATAGACCCACCGTTTGAGCTGCCGCATCGCTCGTCTACAATCACTTCGGAACGAGAATGCGGTGATAGTCGCGACAAAGAAATCGTAGCCATGGTAAAGGCCCTTATGAATACCATTCGTATGCTCCTCACTAGCATTGACAGTCCGGCTGCAAAGAGTGCACTTCAGTTAGTTGATGCGCTGAAGCCGGTGCTATCAAGTATGGAAAGGCACCATGGCTCCGCTTCTGCAAGCCTTTCGTAAAGAGGTCAAAGGAGCTTCGATATTTCAGTGGAATGCCCGAGGTACCAGGCCCCGCATTTCTGATATCCGACAATTTGTGTTTAAAAACCAGTTTCCAATTATTGTTATCTGTGAGCCAAGGCTACACAATGCAATACGACTATCCAGGTACGAAGCCTTCAAGTCCGCTACCTGCAACGAACAGAGTAAAGTCATGGTATATATCAGATGCGACCTTACCTATATTGAGCACCGTGCAGCACCTCACGATGACAACCAGTATGTATGCTTGACAGTTAAACGTAGAGACCTCAATTTCAGGATTGTAGGCGCATATATAACCTTCAAACCGTTTTTAACCTGAAAGACTACGTGCACTGTTAACAGCCACACCTGGACCATGGATCATCACCGGAGATTTCAACGCTCACCACCCACTATGGAGAAGTCAGAAGACAGACAGTCCCAGAAGGCAAGTATTCTCCTTTGCTCTGGAGCAGCAGCTGCTTTGTGTAAACGACGGAAGCCCAACGTTTCTATGGGAAACGACATAAAGCAGCTGCCTTGACTTGAAATTTGTGTCACGAAGCCTAAATGGAAAGATCAAGTGGTTCGCAGACTATGAAACACATAGAAGTGACCACATACCAACTTATTTGAAGATCAAGGGCCTGGAAAAATCGCCAAACTACGACGCTTTGACTCGCATCGATTGGACAAAGTTCAGGTCACTGACGGAAAAGAGGTGTCAAGAAAATAAAGCGCCTCTTCTTGACACCCTCGAGGATATGATTAGAGGTGCTACTCAAGAAGCGACTTATCATATTCAACATACTTCAGAATATTGTAAACATCAAGTGGAATTGGAACGGCTCAGAGCGATCCGTCGTCGCGCAGAAAGAAGATATAGGCGCACTAAGTCTATTCACGACTTGAGGGAGGCAAGGCACCTACAGAAAAAAATTCAGCGGCAATTCATTTCACTTCAATCCTTTCGCTGGAAATATCTGTGCGAATTGTTGGATCCACACAAGCCTTTGACGCAGACATGAAGAATTGTTCGTGGCCTACGAACATCGCCACATCAACATCGCCCCTTCAAGTGTCTTTCTCCCCACCAAGGCCGCACCGAAATTGAAGTAGCAGAAGATTTCTGCATGAAAGTTGCAGGTCATGCTCCGCGTGCACCACGCGCCACCTAAAAAACGCTCCAGTTTCGAGAGATTCAAGAATGAACACCCTTTTCTCTCTAGAGGAACTACAAGTGGCCTTGACGGCATGCAAACGATCTCCATCGCCTGGTCCGGATGGGATCACGTACATGGCTCTTTGCAACCTCAGAGAAGCAGCTCGACGGGCCCTTCTATCCGTGTACAACGACTCGTGGAGCAGCGGATTTATCCCTCATTCATGGAAATCCAGCCGCCTCGTCCCTGTACTTTAACCAAATAAATCTCCTCTGTACTTGACCTGTTATCACCCCTTCGCGCATACCAGCTGTTTCGGGAAAGTGATGGAAAGGATGATTTTGACTCGCCTAGAGTGGTACCTGGAGCACCACGAGGTATACCCTCATGCTATGACGGGCTTTCGGCGTGAGCGGTCCGCAATTGATAACGTTATAGACCTGGTCTCATCTGTTCAGCATCAAAAAAGACTGAAACACTTATCTGCGGCGTTGTTCTTGGACGTGAAAGGTGCATACGATAACGTATCACATGAAGCCATTCTGGATGTCATGGAAAATGTTGGATCGGGGGGTCGGGTTTACCAATGAATCCACAGCCACCTGAAAGGCAGAACTTCCTTTGTACAGACGGAGAATGGCACAACAACGCACCATTGCAACCGTCAGTGGTGTGCCTCAAGGCGGTGTTCTTAGCCCCACACTTTCCAATCTAGCACTACTCGGCCTGGTTGACGCACTTCCAGAATCTGTCCATCTATCAATATATGCAGATGACATCTGCATCTGGGCGTCAGGCGTAACACGCCTTCATTTGCGTGCCCGGCTTCAGAGAGCAGCTGCAATAGCGACAAAGTACCTGGAAGAACGGGGACTAGAGCTGTCATCAGAGAAATGCTCGCTTGCGATGGGCCAATATGTTATTAAAATTAACGGACACACGATCAACTACGTGAAGACCCACCGATTCCTCGGAGTCATAATTGATCGCGACCTCTCCTGAAACCCTCACATCGCCAACATGAAAACTAAACTCACCATGATCACCCACGTGCTGAGGTTTCTTGCTGGAAAAACGTGGGGTGCATCGGTACGAGCAATGCTCCAACTCTACACTGTTCTGTTCCTCGGTTATATGCGATACAGATTACCCGTGCTTTGCGGGATCCGAAGAACAAACTTGCGCGTCCTCCAGTCGATCCAAGCTCAAGCACTCAGAATATGCCTTGGTCTCCCGAGATGCGCGTCTACAGCAGCGACAGTCATCATTGCGCGTGATTATCCAGTCAACGCATACATCCGCGTAGACGCTTTGAGAATGCATATAAGACATTTCGCTCGGCTTCCATCTCATCCCCTCGCCCCAATTCGAACTTCTAGGCCCCACTCAGCGTTCAGCGCAACAGTAGCTCAGCATGGCGCAGCGCTTCCATCGCACTTCACGCATGCAGCACGGCCACCGATACCATTATGGTGCCTACACCCACTCAAAACCCTTCTTACAATTCCTGGCATCCAAAATAAGAAAAAGTCGTCGCATCTAGCCCTGAATCAGGCCACATTACTCTTCCTGCAAGAGAAGCACAACGGACGCCTTCACATTTACACGGATGGCTCGGTGTCTTCAGTAAGCTCTGCAGGGGCGGTGGTTATTCTCGCGAGGCACATCACAAATAAATTCATGACATCACATTTGACGTCATCGACAGCCGCAGAACTTGCTGCCATACGTGCAGCTCTGGAGTTTATAGTGAAAGAACCTTCGGGAATTTGGTCTATCTTCTCGGACTCGAAGGCATCTCTTCAATGTCTTATGTCACCCTTTCGCCATGAACCTAATGAACAGTTAGTAGCTGAAATAAGGCTTCTTCATCACCAAGCAATCGAAAAACAGCACAGCATAGTGTATCAGTGGATACCAGGTCATTGCGGTATATATGGCAATGACCGCGCAGATGAAGCCGCTAGATCTGCACACGATGGTACCCAATATACAGGCATCCTGTTCTCAAGAGCCGACGCAGCTACAAGGCTTCGTTCGCTTGCACGTGACCTCACACTGGTACAGTGGAACTTAACAGACTTCACATACGCGCGCCTGCATAACTTGGATCCCGATCTGCAGCTTCGTCTTCCCCCAAGGATATCTCGAGCTGAGGAGACTCTTCTATGCTGCCTGTGGCTTAGAGTGGCCTTCACGAACGCATACTCTTATCTCATTGGGATGGGCAGCTCTCCTACATGCACTTACTGCAGTTGCGAAGAAACCATCGCGCACCTTCTGTGGGAGTGCACCCATTTCAACGCGCAGACTCACTGCAGCTCTGGATAGACTAGACGATCGGCCTTTGTCGGAACAAAGGATTCTGGGTCATTGGCCGAGCCCATCCTCAGCCCAGAAGGCTTTGAAAGCTTTGCTGTGCTTTTTGCGGACAACTGGCCTTAGAGACAGACTTTAGTGTCCTATACTCTTTGGTGTTGCCTTTCCTCTGTCGCATTTTTTTTGTAATTTCTCTCTCTCTTCACAACATTTCTTTTTAACATCTTTCATTCCCCTCACCCCTTTCTCCAGCACAGGGTAGCCAGCTGGTCTAAGAACTGGCTAACCTCCCTGTCTTTCCGTTTAAACTTTCTTCCTCCTCCATTATTAAATGCCTGTTAAAGTTTAACAGAGAAAGTCAGCATTCACCCGGCTTGCAGTCATGCCTCCAGCATCGTGAATCTCAGCAGTGTCTTCCGGTTGCCTCTCGCAGTCGATGACCTCGTGTCATCCCAGAAGTGACGTTCGGCTGCCTCTCAAGTCGATGAGCTTGGAACATCCGACCGTTGTCGTCCAATCACCTCTCGAAGTCGATGGGGTCATAGCATCTGACTGCTGTCGTCGAGTCGTTGCTACCTGGGTTGACGCCATCTCTCCGCTGAATCCAGTGGTTGCGACCTGGGTAGACGCTATCCCACCACTGCCATCCAGTAGTTGCGACCTGGGTTGACGCTATCCCACCGCTGTCATCTAGTGGTTGTAACCTGGGTTGACGCTATCCCACCGCTGCCATCCAGTTGTTGCAACTCCGGGTCCCGCGGGCCTCAGTTTGGTAGCGGGCGCCCGTCCTAGGCACATCGTCGAACAAATCAGATGAGGCGCTCGTAAAAACGACAGCAATTTATTTATATGGTTAGTAACTGAGAACTCGAAAAGAGGTGATCAAGTAATCAAGTGAAGTGATCAAGTAGAAGTTAAAAACTGTACATGAGAGCTATTGAACAGTAGAACCTTTAGTACATGAAAGTCTTCGGCTTTTATAGCCCCTCATTGGCAAACCTGGGTGCACTGTCCGCGGCTTCCGCCAATAGGGCGCTCCATGGTCTAGGTGCTTCACCCACGAAGGAGAGGAAAGACACCACACAATGCATGCGGAGAGGGCACAGTCTACACGATGCCCAAACATGGTCACAAACGCACTGCACCGACGTTTTCGAACACGTCACGAAGTGTCGCGCACGTCCGATGATATTGGTTTCCAAGATTCTTCTGGCAGTTGGGTGAGGTTAAAAAAACCAGCTGCTAATACACGTGTCAAGCTTGCCTGACTGTTAGGGTAGGACAATGTAGTGGTGTGCCAGCATATCGTCAAAATATGCCACCCCATTCAGCCGATCTTATGGAGAAAGGGGAAAGGAGGATTGGTTGACTAATCCCTCGTTGTCGAGGCGCGCTACCGCAAGGGCTAGAGCAGATAGTGCCCTTTCCTTTCCTTCAACCCCACATTCCATTCCTGGTTGTTTGCTAGAAGCTGTGGCTTAGCTGCGCATATCCCGGGCTCCGCTTCTTCTCGCAAGATGTAGCCACAACAAGTTTGGCTTTAGCTTTCAGGCTGAACTGCAAATAGCATGCTGGTTCCGAGATTTCCAGATTCTCGATGGCCTCGAAAATGCCCAGCTGCCTCCTTGTCTGCCTCGAAAGCCTTGCTCCCAGCAAACACAATGGCCTTTCTTGAGTGGAGCTCACAATGGCCTCTCTTGGCTCGTGCGTTTTCTTTGCTTGAACCAGTCCCGAACCCCTCGTTCAGGTTTTGTCGAGAGGAAATAAACCCGTCTTGACAGCACACCCTTGCTTAGAATGCGTCGAAATATTTTCGTCCCGTTCAAAAAGGCCGAAAAACTTCAGTAATGATGGCGGTAGTTACGACACACATGCGGCGCTGCTTATTTCTCTCTATTCCCATGTCTCTCAGCAAGTATGAGCTCACAGAGATGTATACGCTCACAAACTACTAAGCACCGTTATGTTGCTTGTGGACGTATTTTATGAAACTCATAATTAATCTCGCCAGCTGCTATATGTAGCCGCTGATTGTGTGATTGGCAGCTAGCCTACTTCAATTACATTTAGATGAAGACTCTCTCAGGCTTCGTGACGTCATACAACAAGCAGG
Organism: Rhipicephalus annulatus; assembly: GCA_013436015.1. Classification (NCBI taxonomy): domain Eukaryota; kingdom Metazoa; phylum Arthropoda; class Arachnida; order Ixodida; family Ixodidae; genus Rhipicephalus; species Rhipicephalus annulatus. The sequence continues at coordinate 24,960 of WOVY01001125.1, read as the reverse complement.
CGAATTTGTGACACATAGAAAAATCAACATGCCGAAGAACAATGGCAAGCAATATGCCGTATCGAAAAGAGTTTATGCTCTTATTTTTTACGAGGCCGTGCATAAGTGGTCATTACACGATGAGTCATTTTCGTGTCATTTGTTGCCTCGCGTAACCAGCTGGTGGTGTGTGCATGACAGAGACTGTTTACACAGATATTCGCTCAACGTTTCCAATGAACTGCTCAGTGCAGCTTTTTCGCATGGTTTCCTCGCAACCTTGTTGCGCAATAAACTCAATTCAGTTCAATATACAGCTAACGACTATTTCAAAATGAAGCCACGAGGGATAATTTAATGTTATAATCACCCACATTTTGCTCTTTCGAAGAAAAATTTCATTTACACTTTTTGTATTGGTGTATTTAAGCAGGCGCCTGGGGCCCTTCAAAAAATTTTGATGCAAATACAATGATCGTAAACAATGTATTACCCCCCTAACACCACACATTATACCTTTTTAAAGAAACAGGTTGAGAAGATGATAAAAAAGGTCACAGAAGTAATATAACCACATGAATAATATTAATACTTGCACGCTCCAGATAAAGTATTCAGACTATTAGCAAATAACACCAATTATATTACACGCTTGCCTGCATATATGTGAGAAAGTGTGATGCTTATGAAATATTATATCAGCAATTGTTGCCTGAAAAAATAAAACATGGTTGATTCCTCCATCAGAGAAATCGGCATGTAATACGAAAGTAAAACGTGGCTTTACAGGGGTAATTAAATGCTTACTGTACATTGATAAAGGAGAGCTTGCCGATTGTTTGTTTCGGTGTTTGGCAGCTATAGCTCGGTTCAACATAGATGTATCCTCGTTAACGCTTCGTACACTTCCATCCCGACAACTAACATCGATGATAAATTCAATAAAACTATTGTGGTATTTGTAGATGTTAACCGCCAAAGCATAATTAGACGAAGAGGTGTGATAGCAATGCAGCGGGGTTCCGCGTCGCATATTGGACACGGAAATTGGGCTAAGGGCGCCATTCCTCGCCCTGTTAAAGTGTGATTGAATCTCGAAGCACACACACACATAATATATATATATATATATATATATATATATATATATATATATATATATATATATATATATATATATATATATATATATATATATATGCATACTTATGGCCGTTTCGCCTTTAACGTCCTTCATAGTCACCGATAGCTTGTTCACGCCACCTGCGCGCGTGAAAAGCCATTGCTATTTCAAACAACTTTCAAATTAGGTTGGGCACTAAAAGGGACGCGAATTAGGTGGCAATTGGGAGGTGTTTCTGATTTTCACGCAGTTTAAACAAACACTAAAAAAGAACCAGCATCGTTCTGTTACCGCAAATTGAAACTTGTTATTTCTGGATAAAGGCTGCGAGTCTTGTACTGAACTTTTTTCTTTGGAGTCAGTATGTAAACGTAAAACGCTCATTAAGCAATATTTACTGCTGTGCTTGGGAGATAAAAAATATTCTGACACACTATATACAGCTAAAAACAATACCACGCTATTTGGAGACGCATAACGCTTATTTTTTATTGTTCTTTTTAATTGAAACACCCTAGGACAACTGTCTACAGACGGCGCATGCGCGAGCAAGTTTTTTTTTTTCACACAGATAGCCTCCATCACACAATAACTGTCAAGCTATATTTTCCGCGCACCATTAGCACTTGCCTCTCCTTTATTTCATTTTTTCTGTTTTGCTATTGCACGAGGGAAATACACAATGAGGCATGAAATTCCTCCCAGTGTGCTTTGGAAACCATTTGTCGTTCTCCCCCACCTTCAATGGAATGTGGAGAGATTGAAGTTCTTGGAGCTAGAAAAGCAGCCTGAGAACGAGTGTTTTGGTTAGAAAATATTCCTGCTAACTTACAACTTACAAGTGTTTTTGAAAGCTAACTTACAAGTGTTTTTGAAGCATGCACATGGGGGCGCACACTATTTTGAAAAGTGCGCAAGTTAAATTTTTCGTCTTCCTAGTCCACTTTTCTTGAGGTAACGTTTCACAGAAAAGAAATATTGGAAATATGTTCGAATTCATCTTAGAAGCACCACAATGAACACAAGGATGAATGAATATAGAGCCAGCTGCTGTCCCGTCTGGTACTGATTCATTGTTGTTTGGAAAGCGCTAGACCTAATTCATCTTTCTTGAACACCAGGGTGACTTCCCTCATTAAATTCGTACTCCCTGAGTCGTTGCTTCACCATAATGAATGTAAATATTTGCTATTCGAAGAATAATACAAAAAGTGCAAAAAACACTGAATTTACCCCAACAAAGGTCTAATGGTATTCATAGTCCTTTCCCAAAAAGAAATACTTTTTTTCGTATTCAGGTCGGCACATATCGTCGTATGGACAAAGAAAAGGTTGTCGCGTTTCTGTAGGAGCGTGCACATGCACGCTCTTTAAGAATTTGGCTTTGTGCCATAAAATGGTACTTGTCACGTATGCCACGCCTTTATAAAAAATAAGGACTTTCCGACAAGCCTGTTCTGCCTTGAATTGTCGCTAGTGGCATATTATTTTATTTTGGTTTTACTTATTTGGTCAACAGCGCAGTGAACGCCTACAAGCGAATTGCACACTATCAAGTTATTTTAACTTTTTGAGTGTGTCATGTTTTCTTTCTGTTAATTCATACTTTAACATTTCAGTAACACTTCTTTTTCCGCTGTAAAAATATAGATATGCTAATAGATGAGCTATTATAAACCTATACTTCCCCACGGCAAGCTAGTTCAAGCAGAAACAGAGCAGGGTACAGAAATAGGGGCTAACCTTCATCTAAGGTGATTCCATATTTTGCGCTTTTTGAACGCATCGTCTGTGTTTCAGGGGTTGTCATGAAAATGTGCTGACATGCACATCTCTTCAACATCTCCAACCATTGATGACCACGGAATCATACACACTGGTCATGCTTCTGCAGATGGCACCGCTCTCACTTTCGTGGTGTTACCCGTCGAGAAACAACCTTGGTTGAGTACGTTGATGCATGTAGCCACACTCATCAAGTCGGAACCGCATACGAAATACCCTTGGCGACAACTTTTCTTGACAGCATTATGCTACAGATCCGAAGCGCATACCCACTACATGCTAAAATAAATACTGCTTTGCTTATTATTAGACTTGAACAGTTCCGGAAAGTAGTAGGTAAAGTACAGCCATTGTTCATTTTAAAGGAATGCTATCTTTTTGTTTCCGTTCCTTAGACACCACCACTTTTTTCGCCCACCTGTTTTTCAAATAAACATGGCGTGCGTGATGTATACTATGTTAGTAGTTCCGTGCAGCACTGTGGAAGTTGTAGTCATTTTCTACCAATACAGGGCGAGCGCAACTGAACGTATCAGTCCGACTCCTCTCAAGCGGCGAGTGCTGAGCTTGTGCAGTGTAGGAATTTCCTTCCTTTAACGGACTTTGTGCAGAACTCTACAACGCACCGAGGTCGAAGTCGTACAGCGGATTTTCTTGATTGCTGCCGAGGCATTCGAAAAAAAATGCGTATGGTCAAACCAACTATTGCCTCCTCAAGCTGGCGCCTGCAAAAATTGCGCCGCCTATCGATGCGTAGACAAAAATTACGAACGCACAGTGTACGACCTCCAATATTGACAAAGCACTCATCGCCACTCACTAAGCTTACAAAATTTATTACTTGAAAGTGGCTTTCAAAAGCGGTGCTGAATTGATCCAAATACTGTTGTCGAATCCAAAAGACATGAATCTGAAGCGGATGGAAGCATCAGTTCGGAGCCCACAAGCTACAGAGCGAACGACGGCCGCGGGACAGATTGGAGGTAGGCGACAACTTGTTCTGGCAGTACAGCCATATTTCCTATAATTTCCGGACCCAATGCCAGTTTCTCCGCCGTGCTCTGGAGGCTTTGGCTGTGCCGACTGTATGTAACATTTGAGGCAATAGACTTACCAACAGTTTGTGCTTTAGAAATGAAAACCTGATGTACACGAGGCATATTTCCGTTATTCTATCTACCATTTGCATGTTATAGCACGAACAAATTAGAAGTATTTCTTCTGTAACATTGAGCCACAGAAATTATTTTTTGTTAAAATTGGGCCAAAATCACCAGGCAGGTGACATTTCCCAAATGCAGAGCAGACCTACGTAAAAAGTCTTAGGCCGAAACCGTTTGTAGAGACCATGAGGACTGCAAATGGGTTCTGAACATCCGCACTAGATCGCAAGCATCTGCGCTCACAGACCACGTAGCCTTGCTGCTGCACGGAACTCATGAAACAGTACAGTGGGCCAGTGTAAGGTTGTAAGCATGCTGCTTTGTTCTAAAAAAATATATAGCCATAATATGACATTTAATATGCACTGAACCAACGGAATTTGTCTCCCGTTCGCATGTTGCTATGTATAATATTTGAAACGCGTTATCGATGCGAGCGAGCAAAACCGGAACCTGCTGCAACCTGCCATAGGACTCGCGGAGCAACGCGAATGTGCGGAGGTCGCGCCTCCATTACCTTCGCTGCAATGTTAAAATAAGCATGCACTGATTGTAGATGTATTATTGTTACTTTTTTGATTTATTCTTGTCATTTGAAATGTGCTGCAAATATGCACTTGTGCTATACCAGTGAAGATTACATTGCTAGAATAACGGCGTTCGCGACAGTGTAACTTATCCTGAAAGTTGCTATAGCTTTGGGCAGTAAGTTAATAAATACTGTTCACGTGATTTCATAGACAGGTTCTCAGATCTGGGTGCCGAAACATGGCGGCCACCATGACAAATTATCTCATTAAAGAGGATCAGTGAAGAGGAAGACACGCCTTCATTTTGTCCCCATTTTCTTTTGTGCTCCCCGCGTTCATCTGTTCACCAGCAGTGCCAACGTGACGTGATCGCAAAAGAACACGAGGGGGTACCGGGAGGGAGTAATCTGATGTCACATATTCTCGCACCACACGTTTCAGTAGAAGTTCACGCGCCCTGCCGTGGTAGTATAGTGGCTAAGGTACTCGGCTGCTGACCCGCGCGTCGCGGGATCCAATCCCGGCTGCGGCGGCTGGATTTCCGATGGAGGCGGAAATGTTGTAGGCCCGTGTGCTCAGATTAGGGTGCACGTTAAAGAACCCCAGGTGGTCTAAATTTCTGGATCTCTCCCCTACGGCATCTCTCAGAATCGTATGGTGGTTTTAGGACGTTCAACCCCACTTATCAATCAATCAAGCAGTAGAAGTTCACGCAGCGTCTCAACCAGACCAGCTGGTACCCGAGGAGGGCCACTACGGTGCACATGAATGCACACTACATGTGGAAAAATTTACGGGGCACTTCAGTGAAGAAGACGGTTGAGCTATGGTCGAATGAATATAGCAGTACTGACATTTTGCTTACTCAGGTGCCTGCATGGGTTTCATTGTAACAACGTGCTACACAATCAAACGACAGTAAAGTTCATTTTATTGTTCCTCTGGAACTAGCTCCTACTTTCACAAAGCAAGTGGTTCCCCTGAAGAACTTCACCTTTTTTACCTTTCACTGCCACCCACGCTCCATGGCTATAATGTGGCTGACATACTGGAAGTGTTGATAATCAGACACTTTCAAAAGAAGGGGACGTTTCTCGGCTCACAAAATATTTTGTTCACCGAACGTTCTTACACACAGCCTTCAGTCCTTGGAATCGTAGATGAGGCGCTTTGTCAAAAAATAGTAGCTGATAACTTCAAAGGCGCTAACAGGAAACCGGTCCCGTACCCAAATGTTCGAAGGAATGTCTCTACCGAAGAAGGGCAAGCAGATGGGGGCGCATGAATGGGAAGAATAGTTGTTTCTGCTTGTCCGCATGAGAGGTTAGAATTCGTGCGAAGACCTCGCCACCTGCACATACACCGTGACAGTACTGAAATCGGCCAATGGGGAGACGCCTCAGTCGATCAGAGCTTATTTGAACACGGAGAAAGCAGTCGCGACTTGCTTCGATCAGTTGAGTCCGCTAGCACATCAAGTAAACAACAGCAGCTGTCTGCGGTGTCCGGAAAAGAGCATTAGCTCCTGTCATCGCCAGCACTCATTCGTTGCGCGTTTTTCAACGAACTTGCCCCAACCGACAAGCAGCTAGACACGTTCATCATTGGACTACCGTCGTCACCTCTTTACCACATCGTACACCATTTTGGAGAGGTAAGTGATATTTTGTACGTGGTACCTATCGCAGCGTTCTTGTAATAACAGATAATTAGAGATTTCTGCGGGTGCATATTTTCGACATGGCTTGAGTAGGAAATAAAACCCTTCAGAAGGAATGCTGAATGCGCAGATTGCCTCGTTCATCAAATATTGTTATATGTCATGCATAGCACTCTGAAACGCGGTTCCGAACACACAGCGCGGTTAATTTATGCATCTTCGTCATTGTTCCAACTCCTTCTTCTTTTTCCTCAGCAGACTACCCACGACTAGCTTATGTCCCAAGTGTGTCGTGCCAGAAGAAGAAGAAAAGTATGCCACAGTTAGCCCCCCCCCCCCCCTGCAGACAAGTGGCCGTGGGCACTTGAAGAAAAAAAAAAGATAAGACGGAGCTTGTCAGAATGGGGGCCAGCTTGATCCTTTCAGTGCTGACTGTGTCTTCATGCCCATAAAGCAGAATTGTAAAGTGATGTTCAGAACTTTTGATGACTGGGAAAGGACCGTCATAGCGAGGCTGAAGAGCACGGCGAGACGCATCGACACGAACAAAAACGTGTGAAGATGTCTGTAGGTTTGCCGGCAGAAAAACGTCGTTCTTAGTGTGAGCTGAAGTTGGTGATGGGCGCAAGTTTTGCATGAAGATCCGCAGATGCTGGACGAAAGAAGATTGATCCGAAACACTCTGCGTAGTAACGGGGCAGACGAAGTCACCAGGCAAACGTAGTGTGCAGCCATAAACCATCTCGGCTACAGAGCAGGCAAGTTCTGACCGAAGTGTTGAACGTAGGCCGAAAAGCACGATGGGGAGGTGTGATACCCAATCTTCGGCGTGAGGCTGTGAGGCGAGTGCTGTTTTTAGATGACAGTGGAGTCTCTCCACTAAGCCATTTGATGCTGGATGATACGCAGTTGTGCGAATACACGCACAACCCAGTAGACATGTGACAGAGGTGAAAAGCGATGACTCAAACTGTCTTCCTCGATCAGTAGTCACCGTTGATGGCACACCTAAACGGCTAATCCAGGTAGCAAGAAAGGTACGAGCAGCTGCTTCTGCCGTGATGTCAGGCATTGGAGCTGCTTTAGACCACCTAGTGTACCTGCCAATACACGTAAGCAAATGCTCACTACGCAGGGTGGTCCCGTGTAGAGAAATACTAGGCATGAACGGCGCTCGAGAGCTTCCGGAATACATGGCCGTGGCATTGAAAGCAGTTTCCCACTTCCTCAAATACATTCAGTGCCCGTCGTGCACCCTGCAGCTTGCTAGCTACGTATTGACGAATTTATTTGCTCGAGATTCATCAGCTGAAGCTGATCCGCTTGATGACTGCGCTTGATGACTGGGAAGGGACCGTCATAGCGAGGCTGAAGAGCACGGCGAGACGCATCGACACGAACAAAAACGTGTGAAGATGTCTGTAGGTTTGCCGGCAGAAAAACGTCGTTCTTAGTGTGAGCTGAAGTTGGTGATGGAAGCACTCTGAAACGCGGTTCCGAAAACACAGCGTGGTTTATTAATGCATCTCCGCCATTGTCAGCGTTGAAAGGATCAAGCCGGCACCCATTCTAACAAGCTCCGTCTTATCATTTTTTTTCTTCAAGTGCCCACGGCCACTTGTCTGCAGGGGGGGTAGGGGCTATCTGTGGCATACTTTTCTTCTTCTTCTGGCACGACACACTTGGGACATAAGCTAGTAGTGGGTAGTCTGCTGAGGAAAAAGAAGAAGGAGTTGGAACAATGGCGGACATGCATAAATAAACCACGCTGTGTTTTTGTAACCGCGTTTCAGAGTGCTATACATGACATATAACAATATTTGATAAACGAGGCAATCGGCGCATGCAGCATGACGCTCTCAGTCGTATTACCATCAATGCCACCACAGGCACCACCGACCTTTCATTGTCCTCGCTCGCGGAGAACATATTTACTTACTTAAATCAGAAAGTTGCCATTTTGGCAAGTGCACAAATGTACAGACGGGTGAGGTACAAGCCAATAGCGACAGCATATTTTTAGCAACATGAAAGTTTACTGGACATTCAACTCGCCGCATTACACACCGCTTTCTGGTTTAAGTAAGTAAATATGTTCGTCATGTACTTCAAGAAAGCTCTTTAGAGGATTATTCATAGCAAAACATACAGCGAAGCTTCACAATTTTTTTTTGTAGCCTTAGTTTTCTACGCAGGGTATTGACAGGTACAAGCGGCGAGTTGAGTGTCCAGTAGACTTTTCATGTTGCTAATAATATGCTGTCGCTATTGGCTTGTATCTCACTCGTCTGTACATTTGTGCACTTGCCAAAATGGCAGCTTTCTGGTTTAAGTAAGTAAATATGTTCGTCATGTACTTAAGAAAGCTCTTTGGAGGATTATGCATGGCAAAAACATACAGCGAAGCTTCACAATTTTTTTGTAGCCTTAGTTTTCTTCTGTTGATTTGGCCGTGTGCCCTTGCTTCTGTTGAGCGCCTTCCTGCACGTGCTGCATGCTCGCTGTAAGAACGATGGTGGATGGCTTGGCTGTGCTGTCCGGAACGAGGACATTTCTTCTTCTTCTGGCACGACACACTTGGGACATAAGCTAGTAGTGGGTAGTCTGCTGAGGAGAGGAAGAAGGAGTTAGAACAATGGCGGAGATGCATCAATAAACCGTGTTTGTGTTTTCGGAACCGCGTTTCAGAGTGCTTTCATCATTAACTTCAGCTCACACTAAGAACGACGTTTTTCTGCCGGCAAACCTACAGTCATCTTCACACGTTTTTGTTCGTGTTGATGCGTCTCGCCGTGCTTTTCAGCCTCGCTATGACGGTCCTTTCCCAATCATCAAGCGCAGATAATTAGAGATGTTCGCGGGTGCATATTTTCGACATAGCTCGAATATGCAATAAAACCCTTCAGAAGGAATGCTGCATGCACAGATTGCCTCGTTCATCAAATATTGTTATATGTCATGGTTCTTTCAGTTTAAAATAAAAACTTTATCTTCACTCGCATATGAGCGAAGATTCGCGGTGTGTAATGCGGCGAGTTGAGTGTCCAGTAAGCTTTTCATGTTGCTAAAAATATGCTGTCGCTATGGGCTCCTATCTCACCCGTCTGTACATTTATGTATTTGCCAAAATGGCAGCTTTCTGGTTTAAGTAAGTAAATATGTTCGTCATGTACTTCAAGAAAGCTCTTTGGAGGATTATGTATGGCAAAACATACAGCGAATCTTCACAATTTTTTGTAGCCTTAGTTTTCTTCTGTTGATATAAAGATGGGGCCATGTGCCCTTGCTTCTGTTAAAACGCCTTCCTGCACGTGCTACATGCTCACTGTAAGAACGATGGTGGATGGCTTGGCTGTGCTGTCCGGAAGGAGGACTGTTTTGTTACTTGCGGTATACGTTGCACAGGAGCTCTGGGTAGCCCAACCGATGGGCTCGGGCAGGCCAACGTTTTTCTTTGACCGGGCCTGGCTTGGGCAACATTTTTTATCGGGCCAGGTGCAAAGCCCCCCCCCCCCAAAAAAGACATAAAAAAGGTGTACAAGAATTGCTTTCCGGCAAGAATCAAACGAGCGTTGTGATTATCTAGCCATTAGGTCATTCTCCTCTCCTGCTTTGGTGTAGTAAAGTTATGGAAGAACTAGAAGTGTAAATATTTCGTGCTTGCTATGCTTGCCAAAATTATATTGGCGATTACGGATACCAGTGCGAGCTGTGAATGGAACTTCAGTTCGGCAGGATGGATATGTGATGCCAAAGCGTCGCAGTACAACCAAGCTGAATCATTGATTTTACTTCTCTAACAATTAGTAATCTGCGCGTAAAGTGCCTGTTGAGTGTCGTTTGCTTTCATTTAATTTGATATGTCCCTAAAATATAACACTATGTTGAAAACAATATCATGTCTCCACCACAAACTGTCGCTGTGTCAGATGGGCTGGGCTTGCGCTATCGTGTTAGAGCTTTTTAGTCTGTTCGGCATTCCGGTAAGGCAAACGCGTGTCCGGTAGCTGCAATCACGTCGAGCGGCACCATCTACGATTAATAGAAAACGACTAACAAACACTCAATTTATGTTCTTCGAGATTCGGTGAGATTCGCTAAGCCTATAGCACGGCTTACTTCATGAAGTCTATCAAAAACGGCGTCAAAACTAAACAAATAATTTACAGTCGAAGCTTCAGCTGATGAATCTCGAGCAAAAAAATTCGTCAATACGTAGCTAGCAAGCTGTAGGGTGCACGACGGGCACTTATTGTATTTGAGGGAGAAGGAAACTGCTTTCAGTGCCGCGGCCGTGTTTTCCGGAAGCTTTTTCCGGAAGCTTTTATTCCGGTTTTCCGGAATAAAAAAAAAACGCCAAGTACGCAGTGGCATTCTACCACTGAGCCACGGCGGCACTTGGAACTCATTTGCAAAGTGACCTTAAGCAGGCTTGATGTCGGGAAGGAATCGCTTAATATGAGTACCGTAATATGAGTAATAAAGCGTTTAGAACACCGAACGAACAACCAGGTGTTACATAAAGCGAATTGCACAACGAGTGAGTTGTCAAATGCTCCAACCCTTTACAAAAGCTTGTTTTTTTACCCATTTACTTTGACGCATACCTATTGTAGGATATGTGGGGATTACAAAATCTTTTTGCATAACTCTTCATTAAAGTCAGCCATAGCACAAAAATAGTACAGTTCGTTACAAGTGTGCTGCGGGTACGAGACTTCTCCAAAGAATGACGAAGGATGGCGGAGTGAATGCCTGGTACTACACAATGATTTATGGCGTAGTGGGTACCCTGCAAGTGTGCATGCAACCGCGACCCAGAGTGTGTTCAAAACTCATAGAGTTTCTAACAATCATACGTAGAGAGAAGTCTTGCGCTAGTGAGCTGCTGAATGCAAGGGAACGACGGCATACGTAAGCTTCGAACTTGACTCGGATTTGTATACCTCAAAGATGCGTCTCGCTTCGCGTTAAAATAATTGATTTTTTACCAAAACATGTAAAAAGCTATTTATTTTTGTCATTGCACAAAAACGTGTTGTATTAAACACTAGGCCGTCTGCGTTGATGTACGATTGTACGAAGCGTGAGAAGTAACCAACGGCCGCTAAACTTGGCAGGCAGACGACAAAGCGGGCGTTCCCTCCGCCACCTTTTAGTCGTCTGTTGCTTCCTTCACCGTTTGGTCGTGCCTTCAATGTAAGTGGACTTTTATTTCTAGAATATAATACGCGTGAATGAGATCCACTTATAAAAACGTTTTGTTTTAGAGAAGCTTTATTCAAGCTGTCGTATTCGCTTTTGAGCCGAAGCCTCGCTCAACATTGCAGCCAACAACAGCCTCGCAGACACATATACTAGAGTGTACTAGAATGGGGGAGTGGGTCCACTGTGGCCGGCGGCAAGCGGTGCGGGTGAAGCAAAAACGGCGGAAAATTTGGTGGCGCTGCAGTAGCCTTCTCCTGAAGTGACGTCAGTTTCGGCGGGAGCGTGCGAGTCGTGCGGCGGTTCGGGCCGCACGACGCGCTGGCGGGGACGCTGAGCGCTCGATGTTGTCGTCTGCTCGACGCGCCGTCGTCTGTTCGATGCACCGTCGTTCGTGCGCTGTTTTCACAATTTGTCTCCTGGTTCTTTTTTTACACATTATTAGAGACAAAAACAAGTGACATGAAATAAAATGTATGCTTTTTTTCGTGAACGCGTAGGTTTGTATTTCCCTTTGAGCAAAGCCGTCTGGACAAAGAATACGCGGCAGACGGCACGTTTGCGTGCGCAGATATGTGTCTGCTGGTTGCATAACGGAGCGTTCCAAGCTGCTTCAAAAGATTAGAGGATGAGCACGTCTAGGCGTAGAAATTACTGTTGTGTCGTAGGCTGCCAAACCGGATACAGCAGAGTTAAAAACCAGCCCAAGCTCTCACTCTTTGGAGTACCTCAAGACGAAGAAAGACGCCGGCTATGGGACCAGAATCTCAACCGCGCTGATCGGCCCTTGCAAGTCACCGATGCCATTTGCGAGCTGCACTTCGAGCAAAAATACATACTAAGGCAATATGTACATATTATCGAAGGCCGAGAAGTATATATAGAGCGGGGAAAGCCGGAACTTCGCAGTGATGCTGTACCCATAATTATACCTCATCTCCTGAAGTGTCCTGACGAGCAGCCCACACCGGAGCAGTCAACGAAGAAGAGAGCGGCTTCACCACCAACCTGTGAAGACCAGCCGTCAAAAAGAACTGCGCTTGCAATCAGTTGAGCCGCAACTGAGATTTGAAGATTGCGAAAGTGCGAGGCAAAAGCGACAACGCATTTGAACTTGAAGACGTTGTCCGGCCAAACGACCACTGGGCAATGCACAAGTTTCGTCATTATGACGGAATTGCTTATGTTTCGGCCTCCCTAAGTCGTGAACTCGTAAGCATCGAAAAGACTGTGCTCATGAATTACGGTACCGACCGGAGTGAAGTGATTTGTCGGACATATGTTCGGAAGACGCTGATCTCCGAAAAGGTCGCCTATAACCTTGAAGATGCCAAACAAGTCCTGGACTGCGCAGAATCTCTTCACCCTTGCAGAGGAGCAGGTAGGGCGAAGGACTTCACCTATGACGTTCTTACGAAGAAACTGGAGCAGCAAATCTCTCATTCCGACGGCCTTGTCTTCAGTGTCACGTGCAAAGGAGCGGTTAAACAACAAGGTGAGTGCGGCAAACGTTTATTGAGACGTCCACTTGTAATTGTACAATTAATCAATCAGTAACCTGTTTAATGCTAGAACATTTGTGTGGCCCCTAATTTTTGTAGTACTCATTAACATTTACGAAAGAATAGTTTGCCTACAGAAAGTGAAAGTGCATAATTGCGTTTCAAACATGCATGGTAAAAACTGGAAGCTCTTCATAATTTTTTTCTCGTATACTTCCAGGTTCTTCATGCATTTCATGCAAGTACGTGAGGAAAGTAATACTCACCAGAAAAAGCTACCTAAAACGAAAAGAGCGAAGAAGAAACTCAGTCTCCACCAAACTGCGGGTCCTGAGTCAGAGAAACAAGCGGATGGCGACAAGGCTGTTGGACATTGCTGGTCGTCTCGAAGAGATGAGGGCAAACAATGCGAATGTCGCGGATAAAATACTAGAGGATAAAATATCGTCACTACCGCGAAAGCAGCAGGCAAGTGTTCGCGCTTGCTTTCAAGCTGCCAAACAAACCAGCAAGCAGGGCATGCGCTACAATCAGGAGTGGATCCTCGAGTGTTTACTCATGAAACTAAAGAGTCCCCGGCTTTATCAGCACATCAGAAAGAACGAAATTCTCATGATGCCCAGCAACACTACTTTGAAAGATACTTGAGGTCATACGAGTCGGCCTTCGGTTTTAATCAAGCAGTAATGAACACTCTAAAGAAAAAAACCGCGAGCATGTCAGACCTCGAAAGACACGGCGGACTATTGGTGGACGAAATGAAATTGTCAGAACATTTCAATGTGACGGCGTCTGGCCAGATTCAAGGCTTCGTGGACCTTGGAGAATTTACGAAGCCCGAAGACAAGTACCAGCAATGTGATCACGGCATGGTCATCATGTTTGTGCCTTTCGCTGGAAAATGGAGCCAAATTGTGGGCGTTTTTGCGACAAAAGGAAATGTGAGAGGAGACATTTTATTGAAAATTCTCATGGAAGCTATCATCCTCGTGGAACAGGCGGGCTTGTTCGTCGACCACATCACTTGTGACGGAGCCCCCTGGAATCGAAAAATGTGGAAGCTAGCGGGGGTGTCGGCGTCATCGAAGAAAATAAATGGCGCCATACAGCATCCTGTCGACGAGATGAGGAAATTGCACTTTATCTCCGATTTCCCGCATCTGCTAAAAATGCCTCAGGAATGGTCTTCTCCAGAAAGGCTTTGCAACACCAGACGGATTGGTACGTATAGATTCATGGTTGACATTTTACAAAGATTGTGTTTTTTGCATACATTGCATTACCTCAACCTATATTTCTAGGTGTCTGTGCATCCGGTTCGGAGGCGTACCTTCTAGACAGAAGTGTTAGGACACTGAAAGTTATGCCCAATTTGACCGAGACGCATCTGGAACCAAACTCATTTGAGAAGATGAGAACCCCTTTCGCCTTCCAACTATTCGGTCCATATGTCCTACGGGGCCTGGCCTTCTACAAGGAGGACATCGAGAGAAGGTGTGGCAGCATCGAGGCAACTCAGCTGTTCTTCTCGTGAGTTGCGCCTACGTTCCAAATGAATTAAGTGTAATCGTAAACATCTCAAACGCATGATGAGCGCTCTTCTGACATACATTCTTTTTGTTTATTTTGCAGGAAGATCCAACGACTGATCACCGTGATGACTTCCAGGTTTCGGGCCGAAGCGCTGAGACCAGCTTCTACAGACGCGGCATTCCTGTCCAATTTTCTGGACTTCCTGAATGACTGGGAATCATTCAGTGACAACAAGCGGCACTTTCTCAGCGAGTCCACTGCCATAGGTTTTAGGGTCACTATAGCAAATACCCTTTCATTGCTGAAGTACCTGACAGAGAGCGTTGGATTCAAATATCTCATGACATCTCGACTTAGCACCGATCCCGTGGAACATTTCTTCGGCATCGTTCGCCAGTCAAGTGGCTGCAACGCGCACCCCTCTCCGGATGAGTTTCTAATAACCGTCAACTGCTTGTCCTTTTATAACTTGGCGCACAGTGTGGACAGCGCAAACGCAAACCCTGACATGATAAACGCTCTTGTCACTGTGCATGACAGACAGGGTCTAAAGGTCACGCACAAAAAAATTGATGATCTTATATCACAGGGAAAACTTGGCGAGGTCGAAAGCACGATTGCCACGATGCCAGAAAAGTTTGCTGACCACATCGATGTGACTTTGGAGAAGAGTGACTCGAGACTCATTTACTACACAGCAGGGTACGTGGCCAGAAAGTGTGTATTGAAGTTGGCATGCGTACAATGCAAAGAAGTGCTTCTGTTTGAGAAAGCTGTCGCGGTTGCTGAACAGCTCCCTTCGCAATTCACGGAGCAATGCGACTGGGTGGACTTCTGTACCCCTCACGACAGCTGTATGATTTCATTGCCTCACTTGAAAACTTGTTTACTGAATGTTTCAGTGTTTCCATGTTGCACACAGATAGCATCTCTGACATCCTTTCATTGGTGAAAAACTAATTTTCTGAACTCGAAAGCGGTCGGCTGTCCAGACCACAAAGATGCAGTGAGCACAAAGCTCGTTTCGTTCTACGTGCTCACTCGCCTTCACTTCTTAGTGAAGGGAATGAACAGGGAAAACGCTTCGAAACGAGCGAGAGCAAAACACTTAAAGCTTAGCAGGACAACATAGAGCCTGACGTTCCTTGAGCGACGGTGTCGAAGTCTTTCGATGATATTTATTTTGTTTTTTATATTTATGCGAAAAGCTTGCGCAGTCAATTTAAAATAAAATATTTTGCGCATATCACTTCTTTATTGGTGTCTTTCAGACTTCCTATCTATAGGTGAAAACACGTTCATGTTTCGAACAAATGTTTGCATGGACACGTACCGCAGGCACGAAGAGAAAAGGTAAAATATAACATATTTCATTAATACCTACAACGTATACCAGCACTAGATGCCGAACAAAAACTCATCATAAAACCACCGCGACGGACGTGCGTCCGCCCTATAAGTCATTTCCTACGAATAGCACAGTTTGCCGTCCGATGTGACTAAACTTCCTTTGCCAACACCCTCACGTAATCGCAACAGGACTGGTTCAGTTTTTCAATAATATCACGCGTCCCTAACGAATAGCTGCAAATTTGCAGAAGGGTTCGCATACTTTAGCTTTAATTCTCGTGATAACAGCTGGTAACTTTAGTCTTGCATCATATTCAATTTGCTGCCGTGAGTCTAAATTTGCACCAAACGCAAACTTACTTATATATCCCAGTTATATTGACATTTTTAAAAGCATCGCAGTTAATGCTCATATTACACTTTCGATGCGTACGTTTTCGCAAAAGCCAAATTCAACTTACGCTCTTGATTGTAAACAATTACCGTGGAAATCACGGTACTTGCGTGCGTGACTACCTATACGAGCAGGGCGTTTCGCAATATAAACATTTAGATTTTGTTGAACTGGCGCGGAAGCACGGTGCGACGCCGTTCACGGCCACGCACGCACGAACGAAGCAACAACGCTGCGAGACTGCGCCAGACGCGCGAGCAGCACGCGAACCGCGCGAACTATCAGACTACCCACCCGTCGCGAACCGCGTGGCAAGGGGACTTGTAACCATGGCAACCACGGCTAAGTCTTCAGGTGAAGGCGATGGTAGCGCCACCTGGATTTTCCGAAAAAAAACGCCTCAGCGTGGAGCCTTCAGTGGACCCACTCCCCCATTCTAGTACACTCTACTATACCTTCATTCCCAGCGCTCCAACACCACGCCTTAAGAAATTCGCATAGACGGTGGCGCCACGCTTCTCTCTAGGAATTTGTGAGAAACTCCGTCTTGAAAACTAGCATATCCAAGGAGTGAATGATGACGAGTTAGGGAAAACGTCGGAGGTTTTATCGGTAAACTGTGAATCCTCTGTACGGTTGTCTGTCAGTCCGTCTGCAAGGGAGTGACATGCCCATAGAGCCAATGGGGAGGAAAATTGGATGCGATGATTGCGCCGTCTGGATTATGGCGGCAGTTGTAAAAAGATTGGAAAATATTATTTTACCTATACTGAAAAAGTTTTATTATATGCTACACTCAAATAACATATTTCATCAATTATAAACTAAGAATCTTGTTTGTATAATTTATAGCAGCGTATAAAATGAATACGTTTGAAAGCGCAAGGGGGTCTCGATAGGGCGGCTGGCTTCCACATAGCAGACGACACCGTCGTCGTCTGCTTCTGCGTCATGGCTGTCCCCCGCTCGTGCAGAAGCCCCCTCTCTCAATTCTCTCGATTGCATATAGTACATTGCAGTACAACAACTTACTAAAAGGTCACAAGTATCTCGCCTTCTTACTTTAGTAAGTTAGTGATGCCGAAAAAGGCGGAGCGAAATGACAACGCATATATCACAAAAACTTGCAGCAATATACTGTTTTATTGCAAGGCAATCAATGTTCACATACAATAGAGGCCACGTACGTAACGTTCAAGCATGTACAGGAGTGAACAACATGCATGAATTAGCGTTCTTTGCAAATAAGGTACATATTACGCATAGCCCCAGAGCAGATGCCCGGAGCACAGAAGCTCTCCAACGCTTGCTGATGTATCCATCGCACTCCATGAAACCTTCGCTGAAATAATAAAGGTATACCGCTAACGTTCCTGCACTTCTGTAGCTCAAGATGTCGTAGCACCTCGTTGACAGTGTTCGGCAAAGTTTCTACAATTAATTGACATCAATTGCAGAAACATAGCCGCATGCGATTGACTCAATTGCAGTGCAGCGCTCCTGCAGTGCAGCGCTCCTGCAGTGTATGTTTCAAGTTCACGCTTCCACCAAAACTGGGCCACTTTCCAATCTTCTACGCATTCACACTATTTATCCTTTTAAATGCATAAAATTAAATTAAAAAACAGTATTTTATTTGTACCATTCTCAAGTCTTACAAATGAAATCATCTTAAAAGGCTTCGATGACATTTCGCTTGCCGCCGCCAATGGTGCGCTGTTGTCATTCGACAGGGTGACACTTGAAGACCCAAACTGCAAACTTTGCAACATGCCACTGGCTTGCCGTCTGTTTGTCTCTCCGCCTCATGTTAGCAGCAAAAATCAACATTGTACACCAAACAGTTTTTTTTAGGGGCGAAGCTCCTTATGGCGTGGCTTGTGCATCCCTCGTAGTACGTAACCACCAGTGGCACATACCCGAAATTACGGTCCTTACGATTTTGACCTCCAAGGTGGTTCCGGTGAAGGATTTCTTCTGTGCGTTGTTGAACAATAAAAGATAGTGCTCAATGCACATGTTGATGCTTGCTAAGGGAAATGAGAGACAGGAGCATTCCGCCTTTAGGTAACGCGCACGCTGCGATCCCCGTTAGCAGCTATTGGCAAGTACATTGAGCAGGATCTGACAAGAAAGGGTTGCTACGTTATACTCGCTGGGTGTAACCTCCTGGTTTTAGAAAGGTTTAGCGAGCGTTGGGCCGCATAGCCATGAATACAGTGAACTAGTATATCCCATGAACTCGAGGTGGTTAAAGGTGCGAAGTAAACCCGAAGCGCAAGCCGTAAGAAAGTGTGCATGTGCCACCTCCCGTTTAGTCCTTGAAATGTTCGCTGGATGGCGGTGCTTCTATATGGAGAACATATGATGAAAAGATGAGAGATGGTGGTACTTGGAGTGCTGAATAGATGGACGAATGGACACACAGACAGATGCATGGATGGACGCATGAACGGACGCAGGCGGGGATGCATGGACGAACGCAGGGACGGACGCACGAACAGACGCACGCCCGGACGGGTGGATTGACGCATGGACGGTTACACAGACGTACGAAGGAACGGACGGAAGCAAGAACGAATGGACGGATGAATGCTTCGCCCCACTCCCCATCATTCACTCCGTGGATATGCTGCCATTTTTTTGTCTGGTTCGACTGGGGGTGTAGTCCGCTCATCCTGCATATCATTCCCCCTCATAATTTCATTTGGCTCTACCTCTTTCATTTTTTATTGGCATATTGCCTGCTATATGTTGATGATGCGGGCCGAGTATTTGTTTTTCTTACCTCACGATAAAGAATGTCTCTCCGTCTGTTCGTCCATCTGTCTGTCTGTCCGTCTGTTCATTCGTCTGCCCACGCCTGCTGAGTAAGTCATAGAACTCGGCGGTCACATATAAAAAGGGACATGCATCTATACATGCGCATGACTTAAGGAGCTTTGCCCCTAAAAAGGCTCTGAAAGGTCACTCTTCCAGCTTTCGCTGTGACAGTGCTTTGCATTGCGCGCTGACCTGGCGTTTTTTTTTTGTTTAATGCCCTGAACTTCCATATTTTTCAGTGGTACAGTTTCAACTAAATAATTCAAAGCTCGTGAATTCAGAAAAGTCTGGCAAGTTCTTTGGTGCCGGCAAGTACACATATTGTTCATCTGCATGCATCAAACTTTGGATCATTCGGTCGTGTTGCCCCACAGCCCGGTAAATTCAGACGATGGTTAAAGGTGCGAAGCAAATTTCGGTGAAGAGAAGCGAAAACTGCATTCGACAACAACCGAAAGAGCTACAGCCTTCATAAATGCGTGGTCGCCTTGACTGTGTCTTTAGAAAACCCATGTTTTGTTCACTAAGGATACACTGAGTTGCTCGGTTTTCACTTCGGGCAGTGCGCGCACAGCATCACATAACTATTCCCGTATACGGCGTGGAATATACGATAGGGTTCTGTGCATGAAACCAGGCACATCGCGGGCCTAGCCACATTGTGACCGAAGTCGCATATGCCGAAACTGGCGGCTGGTATACAAGCTGACTAATGGATTAGCTCGTTAATCAGTAAGATGAAGATTATATTGCTGTAACTCATCAGCCTTACTTTTTTTTCGGTACTTTCATTATATTCAAAATTCGGTTAATTTGAACATTTTTCCCAATAAGGTGAAATTCAAACTGACGTGCTTTGCTGCAGTTTGAAATATGGTCTAATGTGCAGTAGCCCTCCACAAAAATCTTGATAGGTTTTCAGCAGATCTAATAGTAAAGGGACCTTAGTCTTCCAATGATTTACTTTTACCTTGTTGGCAACGAACAGCCAGCTGATCGCTTGCTGATTATATGCTCGCTGCTTGAATACATGAATATATTTGCATTATTCTAACATAGTTGAACACTCATGTTCAAGGAGCACTGAAAGCCATATTCTAATAGTTATAGTGTGACAGATGTAGTTTGTACGTGTCAAAATTATGTATGTGCCCCACAGTGATGTTAGAACAGCCTGTGAAACTGCTTGTGGTAATTATGACAACAATGTTAATTTCTGAAACTATTTGTTACGTTTGTGCCACCATTCCCGTAGAATAATGCAATTCAGAAAAGCTTCGGCTTAATGCTTATTTTCGTTTAACAAAAGGAAAATATGGCTTTACTCGTGCTAGTGATCAGTAATGGTTGTTCTTTTTGTTTTATATATATGTAAATGCAACTAAATGCAAATCAAAGTCACTAGCTATCGTTCTAGCCAAGCCAATTCTAGTATTTGAGGGCATAAACAATTAAGCTAACCCATATTTTGTTGTGCCATATGGTACGATGTGATGGGTACGTACCGCGCAGGCAGCCGGACACACGAGTATTGTGCGAAATAAATAATGAAAAGAATGTCTAACTACATGCAGCAAGTCTTCTCACAAAGGGAGGCACGCACACATGAATATTATTGCTAAGAACATTCGAAAATCACTTAGGTGCGACCTACTGTGCTATATATTAAGCAGTGGTGTGCTTATCCAGAAGTAAAGCTTCTCAAAGATTGATTCATGAAAGCGGTGTTTTGCTTGAACTATTGAGTCTCCTGGATCCAATTCACTACTTCATCATCCTTCAAAGGGTTTAATGTGACACTGTAACCTTCCAAATGTGTTATGGTTTAAGCTACGCGGTGTCCTTTGCAGTTTATTGAAAACAGGACGATGCAGTGTGAAAAAAAGAAAACTACTTGACAGTGGTAGTTATCAATAATTTGTGTGCCCGACTGAAAATGATGTTTGTTTGCAGTAAGAGTACTTTTTGCATTGAATAGGATCGCATTTTCTTATTATTTGAATCACTGCTACACAGTTTTTGGTTCCATTACTTCTGATTGACGCTGAAGATGATCAGTAGTGAGTAGGTAATTTCTTTCCGCTTTTTGATTCCAGATAGTGGGGTTGATGTTTACAATAAGTATTAGAAATGAAAAGTTGCGATCACACTGGCTTGAATTATTCTATATTAATTTTGAAGTGATTCAGCCTTATAATATTGGCATCGTAAATCATCAACTTCTTGTTCCCCAACATTTCCACCCTGTTATATTAAGTCATGACTGAAGTGCGAAAAACACAGCAATTTTTTTAACAAGTTGAACTAACGAAAAACAAGTCTTTAAATCTTCATTTCTTTCCTTCACAAAAGACAGGAGTGATACCGCAGCAGTACTGTCGAATAAAACAAGTCCAACACGAGTTCCAACTTACCAAAAGTGTTTGTCGTTACACTGGCATGCTTGTTTTTCATGGCTTGCACAACGTTGATGTTATTCAGTATAGGAACTACGAGAACATTGGAAAGCTATATGCAAATAGCTTCCCCTGTGTGTTTCCTAACTTTCTTATCCAAGAGAGTGGTAGTAGAAACTGTCGCTTACTTGAACCTTCCTTCCCTATCACGCAGATTCCAATGAGGAGACTGAATCCGTATGTTTTCGCATGGTTGCACCTTGTATAAGGAATTGGGACCATACCTATCACCATATCTGAATATCTTGCGGTTCAATAAGCTCAGGAGTCCGTGCAAGCCGGGCCTTCTGTCGTGCTACAGCCCCTGCAAGTTGATGAATTCAGTTCTCGCGAGGAGCCACAACCTCTCGATGCCGCTAGATCCAAGATTCCCGAGCTGCAAAAGGCTCCCGAGGCAACCAAATGCGAAAATTCGGTGGCTACGCGGTTCCGTGGTGCCATCTTTCCCGGGCCTCGTGTTGTCAAACAGCCTCTGGAAATTGCCGTTGAAGAGCCTCGTGCGTCGGAACAGCCCCTGGAAGTCGTCGCACCCGAAGCCTCTTCGATGCAACATGCTCAGGAAGAAGCGAGATCTGGGCCTTCTGTGCTGCGACCAAACGTGGAAGTGGCGCCATATAACTCTCCCGTTCACTCACAGTCCCGGCAATTCTACAGCTTCATGGCTAACACAGTGCCCAGACTAAAAGTCTACGCTTTCCCCATGCGTGTACAAAATTTCGACTCCAATTGGATTCACCTGGTAACAAGGGGTGGTGACGTCGACACAGCTGTCGCCTTTCTGCCTCATCAAGCTCTTCTGCAGGGCCGATTATTACAAGGTAAACAAGTTTTTTTTTTTCGTGGTGCGTTGGGTATGTCCAACGATATTAGTTGATGTCTACAATCGGATGCGGATTGTAAAACAGATAGGGCTTGCCCAGGTTTAAGAGTGCGAAAATAGTCCAACTGAACGAGTGGCAAGGCAGAATCAGAGGTCACTTAGATTATAACGACAGTCTCCAAAGCATGCTCACTGGACAATAAGCGTTTGACTATGAATTGAAATTGCGGAGTTACATTGACAAGACTAAGCTCGTACCGAAGTGTGCTATAAAAAGATTTATTGTTGAAACGTTTCTATATATGTTTGTAATCACAAAGTTTTAATTAGAAAAACTTCATTACAAATTTTTTACGATCATACTGTCACGTAGATTTATTTGTATTAACTCTGTATTTAAAGGGCCCTGCAACACTTTTTGAGAATAGTTAGAAAATGCAGCCTAGCGGAGTAGTCGCGATGCTCCCTAGAACTTGTGAGTCAAATATTATAGCGCAGCACGCAGCCTGAAATTCCCAATAAATTCTCGATGCTAAGGTCGCCGCAGGAGGCCGTGACTTGTCCACGCGTGCGCGCGCGATCGCACTAAAAAGGCGCGTATTCAAAAAAAAGAAAAAAAAGCAAAAACTTCTGAAGGTCACGAGGCATGCGTGACGCATTTTCTGTCCACGTGTCATCCTTCTGCTTAGCTTCCAGCGCTATCATCGGACGAGGGAAGAGAGAATGCATTTGCCATGTGCGACAAATTTTAGATGCGGAGCAACTTATACTCGCGCCTTGTAGTGCGCCGTCCGCGCCGTCAAACCGCTTCTCGAACATTCGACAGCTGACGCGCGCGCATGCGCCGTCGCGCCGTCGCCCACCATCTGTGCCGCGCGCTTCTCCTTCGAGAACATTCGACAGCTGACAGCGCATGCGCCGTCGCGCCGTCGCCATCTGTGCCGCGCGCGCGCTTCTCCTTCGAGAACATTCGACAGCTGACAGCGCATGCGCCGTCGCGCTGTATATATACTCAAGGTCGGCGCTCGCTCGCTCAGTTGCCGCTCGTCGTTGGTTTGTACGGCGCGTCGACGTCCGAAGTCGCGTGAAATGAATGCAACGAATCCACAAACACAATGATCGACGTCCCTTCGACCAGCGCCGCCCTTTCGCATACGTGTGTACGTGTTCACTCATTTAACACCCCCTCCTACAACCACGTTAACCAATTTAGCCATCGACCCAAGTAAGTCGCAATTTAACACCCCATTTCACAACCACGTTAACCAATTTAGCCATCGACCCAAGTAAATCGCACTTTAACACCCCGTTAACCAATTATATGCTCCGCATCCTCCTCATGTTCCCCCGAGGGAAGCTGCGGGCAATTTTTTTGTAACTCCGCTCGCACTGGGAACATTCTGAAAATTTTCGCGGTGGTGAATCGAGAGGCAATAAGCTCCTCTAGTGAGTTCGTTTCATAGCCTTTTGAGAAAGTGTTACCGGGTCCGTTCATTCGACTCTAAATGTGCAAATTGAAAATCAGTGAAAGTAACCAAAATTTCTATTAAGGGATATTGTACTTCGATGCAATGACCAGGCTGATTTCACTATGTACTGGATAATAAACTGTAAGAGAAAGCATTCATGTTATGGAGAAGTGGAATGGCGTGTGTCGCGGATTACTTTTTATGCGAGACAAGAGGTAAGGGACAAATCATTGTAACTAACAAACTGATTATCGTTTTAAATCATGATTTTGAGTTTGAACTCCAGGTGGTGTCGTGACTTTACAGAGTCGCGTTGTGGGATTGCAGCAAAAAGGCTTTGCGATGATAGTTCAACGCGTTGATTTGTTTTGTGTTGTATACGTCAGTGGGATTGAAAAAAAACATTGATATCGCAGGAACCTTGAATTCACATTTGTATTTACATTTACATGTCGGTTTTGCGAGGCAGTGAAGATGATTGCCTGTGGCTGGAAGAGGTGAAGATCTACAACAGCCGCCTGGAAAAGGTGATGTCCGCCTCGCAGCCCGTGGCCACGATGGACGATGTCTTCGTGGTTAGGGTAATGTTGTGCAACGTGAACTCCGAGGATGGCACCATCTACGACCACGACTGGCTCCGGGGGACGGGGTGAATAGCCTCTCCCTGCTTTTCCCGCGGTTCGGAGCCACCACCTGTACCACTGTACAGTGAGTCGCACGCAAACGCCCTTTCCACCTTAGGAAAGATGTGGCCCTTCACCATAGCAGAGATCGTCTGCCACTATCTTAGCAGGTCATTTCAAGTAAACGTACGATTTCACGGAAGCCCGCTATATATTGAAATCTGCACTATTTGTCCCCTCGAAATGCGATTCCGAGAGTAGTTTGAGACTGTTACCAATATTGAGGTATGTTGAGATCGCAAAGTTCAAAACTTTGATAAAAACGGTTACGAGAATTTGTACTTAGAGTGTCAAATTCACGTTTTATAGTGGTGAAAGTCTTCCCTCCCTCTATGATAACTCAACTTATCTAGATTGTGAGTTAATTCTAAGGGTTTTATAATGGACTCAATCATTTTATATTGCAAATGATTGACATGTTTAGCAGTATAATAAGCTCCTTGTTCTGTGTGTCATATCGAAATATCAATGTTAAAAGGATTTCT